>PVIA01012974.1:0-34750 GCA_004024845.1 Tonatia bakeri
TGTGGCCTGCAGGAGGGCTGCTGCCGCCCCATCGCCTGCTGCCCCACGTCCTGCACGGCCGTGGTCTGCCGGCCCTGCTGCTGGGCCTCCACCTGCTGCCAGCCCATCTGTGTGCAGGCGCCCTGCTGCCGGCCCCCCTGCTGCCAGCCCGCCCCCTGCCGCAGCACCTGCAGGACCTACCCCTGCTGCTGCTGCTGAGCAGTGCCTCAGCTGCCTAGAGCAAGCAGTGAATCTTCTGAAAAAGTGATACTGATTTCTCTGCCCAATGATTCTTCCCTGAGCCATGAAGACCTCTCAAGTCAGCCAGGGGTTGCATGGAAATCCAGATTCATCTATTAAGACTTGGGCTGTTCTCAAGTCTGTATGAGAGTAGCAACTTCTTCCTTTCCATCTTATATCTTAGGTCTTTGTGGCATGTTTGTTTTCTAATAAACTCCTCATCTTTGGCCTAGCAAACACAGCTTTGGTTTTACTTGTTCATTCTATTTTTTTCTCATTAAATTTTAACATAACAAAATGGTGCTGATTGACTACCATCTGCAAATTGCACATGGTATTTTATATAAAAGAAATTAAACTTGACTTAAAAAATTCCCTCTTCAAGGAACTTCCAGGAAAGTGAATCAAATTGGCAATAACCCAACTAAACATTAGAATATCAAAAAATAAAAGTACAATATGCTGTATGATATCAACAGAGAAGGTACTATTGATTGGGGAGCACAAGAAAGATGGAAGGGAGAAAGTAGCACATTAGAAGGGTTAAGAATTTGGGGTGCAGATCTCAGGGAAGATGGCATTCTCAGCAATGGAACCAGTCTCCATAAAGGTATAGACTGGCTGTTCAGAGGGTAGCTGGCTGGGAGCACTGGATATATGTAGCATAATAATGGAAGGTAAATTTGGAAAATTTGTGTGCTTTGGATATTAACCAAGGGAGTACACCCTGAAAAGCAATGAGCACTAAGGGGCTGTTGAAAACCTTGAGGCAGGGGGATGGTATGATGGGAGTTAGACTCCGGGGGCATTCCTGTGGTCGCTGCTTATAAAAACAGAAGGCCAAAGCCAGATGTATAAGGACACTACAGAAACTAACTGAAAGCTGTGCGGAGATGATGGCCACAGAATAAAGGAGACACAAAGAGTACAGGAGACCCAAACACCCCGAAGGAATATCAGTCAATACCAACGTGAGAAACAAGAAACAATTGGGAAGCAAACGTGACTTCCTGCAGTTTGGGAGGAAACTCCTCTGGTCAGTAGACACTGGAAAGAATTTTAACATATTTATGCTTATTTGCTGTGTATTTAAAACTGTTACTCCACAGTGTATTCTACCTTCCACTAATATTCATATTTCACTAATATTCATATTCATTTTTTCTTTCATTTTTGGTGGGTGCCAAGACCAGTGATCACTAACTGCCCAGGTACCAAAAGATTATGCTGCTCAAATCTCTTGACGTTGATTCTGCACATAGAACAATCCAGCTGCCCTATGTGTGCCACTCACAACAGGAGCCCTTTCGAGCTATCATATTTTTGAAAGAGGAGACAAAGAATTTTACTAACACACACTGATCCTGGAAAGCAGCATGGTCTGAAATAAAATGAACTGATCTAGAAGTGAAGCATAAGAGTTTTATACCCAGCTCTTCTGACTACGCACTGGCTGTGTGAATGGGGCAAGTCACTAACCTCTCCAAAATGCAGGAATTCCTGGACTCAACAGTATTCTAACATCAGCTGATGCTTAGAGGAAATGAAAGTAGTTCATAGCATAACAGCAATGTTCCCATTTAGAACTCTGAGTTTGAACGAATCTGTATTTGACTATTTTCCTTGCTTAACCCTCCCTATCAGTACTACACTGATTTGTGCACTAGAGCGTGATACAAGATAGACGCATTAGATCTTGCTTTCTGCACAACCCTTTAGTGCCTCGTGAATAATAGGACTTAATAAATATGTGATTTATTTAAAAAATGATGTCAGTTTCTGTAGCTATAAAAATTAAGTGGTTGGACAAGATGATTTATTAAGGTTTTGCTCTTCGATATGTAATGACTCCATGTAAACATGTTCCAACTTCACACCTACAGTCTTGGTTACCCCGTGACACGGACGTCATTACTGACACTGCCATGAGTCACGTTTTAATCCCATCCCTGTTCTAACCAACACCTCTACCTCATAAACGCGATGTGCTTCTATTCAGGGTCAGAAGGAAGGAACAAGGCTACCACAAGTAGCAATAATATGTTCCTTTAGCCACAACTTTTTTTTTTCATTTCCCCCCGTGTAACCATAAACGTCAAATGGAAAATCACAGTCTTTCTTTTAGCAACCACCAGAAATTGTTTCAATTTTTATTTTGCTAAAATTTATTTTGATCTCTTTGCACTCGCACTTATTGAACAGTATTTGATCACCCATCTGCCTTATAAGCACTGTGACCAGAAAAAAATGTTTTCAAATTTCTGCTTTTTCTTTCATCGGTTCCCCCTTATAAATTAAACTGTTGTGCTCTTTGGCCTGATATCCTTGCATAAAGCACAAGGTGTAGTTATGCAAAATGATGTAAACTGAAATGAACCCCACCTTTGAGAAATAATACTGTCCAGATAATCTGTATAGAAGTGATTTTCATGTTTCATAGAAATGTAAATTATACTTAAAATTTTTTGTGTTTTTTCCTAATTAGTGAATATGAATTGTAGCCCATATTTTAAATTTGTGATAACAAAATACCCACGGTAAGCTGGAATGGAAGAGTTTTGTTCCATATACTCTCCTGAGTGCTAAATGTTTCCTCGAGGCTAAATAAATGTGTGACCTTCAGGAGAGAACACAGAAATTGGACAGATCCAATTGGAAATACCTACAAATTTTTATGAATGTGGAGTTTATCAGAATTTTTATCTGGGTGATTATAGAGACCATAATCTTATTAATCTAAAAAAATATAAAGAGGCCCTGGCTGGTGTAGCTCAGTGGATTGAGCACCGGCCTGCGAACCAAAGGGTCACTGGTTTGATTCCCAGTCAGGGCACATGTTTGGGTTGCGAGCCAGGCCCCCAGTAGGGAGAACACGAGAGGAAACCACACATTGATGTTTCTCTTTCTTTCTCCCTTTCTTTCTCTCTCCCTTCCTCTCTAAAAATAAATAAATAAAATCTTAAGAAAAAATTAAAAAGACTATTTAAAAATATATGTATATATAAAGATAGCCTTACATGAAGGACATGGTTCATAATAACAGTAAATGGGTAATAATTTTTTCGGAAAACTCGAATTTTGGTGAATAGGATGCCATAATCCCATCGTCTCATGAATAAGAGGCACTTTGCCAGGTGAAAAAATCACAGCGCTATTTGGGAACAAAACATCAACAACTCCACCCAGGACTACCGGGCGCATTTGGTGAATACCAGCTGAGCCACAGGGAAAAACCAATTTGGACATACATTTAAAAGAACTCAGTATGTGAACAGCCAGAGGGCCCTGGAAAGCTTCTTAAAGAGTAACAAGATAAAAATTCTGACTGTCACAAACACAGAAACTGGCCAAAGCCTATAGAAGGCCCCAGTGGGACAAGCATTCTTAACGCAGAAACTCCCCTGAGCAACCCCACTCTCAGCCCAACCCCAGACACCATGGCCTGCTGCACCACCAGCTTCTGTGGATTCCCCAGCTGTTCCAGTGGGACCTGTGGGACCTGTGGCTCCAGCTGCTGCCAGCCAAGCTGCTGTGGGACAGGGTGCGGGACCAGCTGTGGCACTGGCTGTGGCCAGGGTTGTGGCTGTGGAGTTGTGAGCTGCCACACCAGATGGTGCTGCCCTGACTGCTGTGTGGAGAGCACCTGCCTGCCCCCTGCTGTGTGGTGAGCTGCACCCCCCCAACCTGCTGCCAGCTGCACCATGCCCAAGCCTCCTGCTGCCGCCCATCCTACTGTGGACAGTCCTGCTGCCGCCCTGCCTGCTACTGCTACTGCTGTGAGCCCACCTGCTGCCAGCCCACCTGCTGAAACCTTCTGATGGGATTCCTGAGAAAATGGTACAACCAAACTGACCAATGCAGAGTCCCAACACACTTCTGAGCTCCTGTACCCATAATCCAGCTTGCGTCCTCTTGGTCACATGGCTACATAATTTTGCTAAGATGTAAACTAATTTATAATAGAAGATCCAAAATATTTCATAGACCTGGATATCAACAGAAGTCTAACCATGTGAAAAGAGTGCATAATATACTGCTATAAATATCACCTGAAATATTTCAACAGCTCATTGGGTTTGGGCTTTAATAAAAATTTTCATTCTTTGACGATGAAGTCATGGTTGGAGAATTCTTTGGAACCTGTTACTGATTCTGGGGCACTGAGGTTTCTCAAATCTCAATAAATGTGGCGGAGCACTATGGATTTTCATTATTGTGGCTTTAACAATGATCTTTAAAAGGTGGTTTTCCATTGTCTATTCATTAAATGGTCCAATATTCTGCAGCCAAAATACATGATTAAAGTAATACATCAGTATTTATAAACTATTTCTCGGGGTCCTCAACTGTGCAGTTGGTGGGTGAGGAGTTGCAGAAGGTCGGATTTACGAAAAGGAATTCTATGCCATGTAGCTTCTTGAAAGCATTGTCAACCCCATTTATTCATTCCTGTACAATTCTGTATGCAGTTCTTTCTATCAGCAAGGGTATAAAAAGGGTAACACGTGATTAGAAGGTAACACACAAGATTTTACAATAATACATAAGATGGAAAGGCATCCTGAGTTCTAGACCCTGCCCTTTAACTAACAATCCATGAATTCTTGAGTAATCCCTTCACTTGCCTGGGCATCTATTTCTAACCTCAAAAATGAGAGAATGGAGTTTTTCTGCTTACAATGTCCCTACTAGGCATAGGGTACTAAGTCACTTCCTAAACAGGTGACACACTGACAATTGGTCACCTCAGATGCCCAAAGAAGAACAAATAGTCAATGGTCAAATATTGTTGAATATGTTACCACCATGTTTTATATAAAACACATTAGAACATTAAAGAGGCCTGACTGGTGTGGTTCAGTTGGTCGAGCACTGTCCTACAAAGCAAAAGGTTGCTAGTTCGATTCCTGGTCAGGGCACTTGCCTGGTTTGTGGTCCGGTCCCTGATTGGGACACACACGAGAGGCAGCTGATTATTCTGTCTCTCACACATCAACGTTTTTCTCCTTCTCTTTCGTCCTCGCTTCCCCTATCTCTAAAAAGAAATCTTTATATATAAGAACATCAAAGGAAGTGAGATGTCCTGTAAAACGGAACCCCTATAACCATTGCTCCCAAACTGACTTAACTGGGTGTCCTCCTCTCACTTATCACCAGCGAACACCTGTAACACTAGTGTTCCTCAAAACACACTTCACAAAACGCCTGAAGGGAATTTCAAGCGCTGTTTTTACAAGACGTGTACAATTCTCATGCATTGTGAAGTAGACAATGAATGTCCATTACAGGGATGGATTTCAGTGAACATGATGTTGGCATACACTATCCCCATTTTTACCCAATCTCCAGAGAGAGTTCTAGAATGAAGCAAGGATGAAATAAAAGACATATAATGGAACTTCCATTATAATGAATAAAATCTTTGAGATCTTAAAATCACAGTGGTGAGCCACCAGCTGGGGGTAGAGGGAATGAGAAGTGATTATTTAAAGGCCATTAGGTACGCCTCTGGGCGATGCACAGGGTTGAGACTGGACAGAGGTGTGGCGGTGGCACGTTGCGAATGCCACAGATGCCCCTCAATTGCATACTTTAAATGGTAATTTATGTTATGCAAATTTCACCTCAATTTTTTTAAAATTCCACATTATATGCCATTCTTTTCTTTGAAGATTTTTTAAAGATTTTATTTATTTATTTTTAGAGAGGGAAGGGAGGGAGAAAGAGAGAGAGAGAGAAACATCAATGTGTGGTTGCTGGGGGCCCTGGCCCGCAACCCAGGCATGTGCCCTGATTGGGAATCGAACCTGCGATGCTTTGGTTCGCAGCCTGTGCTCAATCCACTGAGCTATGCCAGCCAGGGCTCACCTCAACTTTTTTAAAAGTAAAAAGGATGGGGTCTCCACCAGCACAATGTCGTAAGAATTAGAAAAAGGCACCACCTTTGGCTAAACGCGGCCCAAGGAACACAGTGCTTGTTGAGCCCACAGCTCTTTGCGTGAAGAATAAGGCTCTCCTTTCTCTGAGCGGACAGAGTCCCCACCGAAGCACACCCTGCACACTCCTACTCGGCACCTCTGAAACGTGGCCGACACTCTGTTCCCTCCCCCACCGCTCTCCTGTCTCCCAGCAGCCTGGGGTGGCTTCGACCGGATGCACCTTTTACTTAGAAGGGCTTCCGCTCAGAAGCACTGTGAAGAGCTAGGCTGGCGTTCAGGAGAGAAGAGAATGATCTTGTTATCTGGTTTAGCACCGAAAGGTGGGGGTATTCTTTTGGCTGGTGGAGCAACCACGTCTCGTCTCTCAGGAATTTAAGTAAGGCAGATGCAGCTGACAGAGAACTGATGAAATGGAGTTTAAGGAATTAGAAGATCACCCAAAATGTATAACTAGAAAAATGGAACCCTGGCGTGTTAAAGAAAAATAATCCCATATATTAGCATCTATAAACAGATGGAAAAATTTGAGAATAATAGGGAAACACATCCTCTCTTCTTATGGTACTAAAATGGCCTGGGCACCATAACTTAAATGAAATAATTAAAACCAGAAAGAATGGGCACAGAAATTTTAAAAAAGCTTTAAATGTAAAGGTCCTGGTAACTTTTTTCCCCCAAAGAAGACCACCAATAGGAATATCCAGCGTTTAAAAAGGAGAGAGAATCTATACTGGGGAAGATCACCAATGATTAAACTTCTCACTCTCTCTGTATGAGAACCAATCAGGAAGAAATGGATTTAAGTGGTAGGACAATAAGACATTTTTTATTTTCCTTATTTATTTAGGGGAGGTAGAGGAATGCTCAGATTAGTCTCCTTTCTGCGGCAGAGGGGTACAATTGTCAAATTATAAGTTTCATACATTATATGATGGTTTATTGTTTTGCACCAAGTTGATTGGGCTGAGGGATAAGCAGAGAGCAGCTAAAACATTATTTCTGGCTGGGCCTGTGAGGCTGTCTTTATTGCAGAGGAGATTAGCGTTTGGTCTGTAGACTGAATAGAAAAGACAGACCGCCCTCGCCGATGCAGCCAGGCATCAGTCAATCTAGGGGGGGCCTGAATAAGCCAAAAAAGGCAAAAGAAGGGAGAATTCGCGCTCCTGCTTGAGCTGAGACATCCACCTTCTGCCCTCAGTTGGACTGGTGTCTGCTGGGGCTTCTCGGCCTTCGTGATCACGTGAGCCAATCCCTCCCAATGAGCAAATGTATTTATTTATGCTCATATTGGAATACATACAGGGGTGGACGAAAGTAGGTTTACGGTTGTTTGTATGGAAACAGACACGCAGGTTATGATTCTCGCGATAGCTTTATTGACTCAAAAGCAGCTCATTCACAGTTGCAAACGAACTTTTGCCCACTCCTGTATTTTTATATCCTGTTGTTGTTTATCCTGTTGATTCTGGTTCTCTGGAGAGCCCTGACTGAAACATCTTACTCTTAATAATTCTCCAAGAGCAACTAAAGACCAGACACGTGAAAAGTGAGTTAAATTTTGCACTGAGGAAAATGCTAAAAATACTGGTAGAAAAGTACAGAAATGGGAATACGATATACAATGCTACCTTCTCCAGCGTCCCTGTCAACCTGCATTTCAACTCCCCGAACATCCGAACTTTGTGCAAGGAAACATAAACCTTCTTAGTATCAAGGATTCTGTTGAATTTAGAAATGAAATAGATAGCTTCTGAGATTGTTGTAATGACAAATCCACATATTTCCAGTCTCCTAGATAGAAAATTAGCTAATTAATCAGTGGTCCAGATTTGCAAAAGGAGAAGAAGAAAAAAATCACAAAGAACCATACCTTTTAAATCACATTTAATGCGGGACTTGAAAATGTCTTAATTCTAACTTGGAAAGAGTTATGATCTGAACTCAAAGCTTTCATTTCTGGAGAAGCAGCACTAACCCTTGGTGTTCCTGTTCAAACCACGCAAGTGGCATTTTAACTTCCATTTCCCCTGAACAGTGTCCACACTCCACGGAGGCCAGGCCACCTGACGTTGCACCCAAACAAACCCTTCACCTTTGCCCTGTCAGCTGCCTCATTCAAAATATTTACATTTTCCAGCTCACTAGTCTCTACAGCTACAGTGAACGGCACACCACCCACCTAGCCCAAGACAGTGTGCCACATACTCTAGTTTTAATATATGAAGAATGTGACTTTTATTCAGTGAAGAACGTTTATTCTCATCACAAGAAAAAATGTAACTACATGTGGTAATGGGTCTTCATTAACTTACTGTGGTGATCATCACACAAATACACACACACACACACATCAAATCGTTATGTTATATACCTGAAACTAATAAATGTTACATGTCAGTGGTACCTCAATTTTAAGAAAAGAGCATTTAAATCTAGAGGATATCTTTTTTTAAATATTTTATTTATTTATTTTTAGACAGAGAGAAAGGAGGGAGAGAGGGAAAGAAACATCGATGTGTGGTTGCCTCTCACACACCCACATCTGGGGACCCGGCCAGCAACCCATGCATGTGCCCTGACTGGGAACTGAACCAGCAACTCTTTGGTTAACAGGCTGGTGCTCAATCCACTGAGCCACACCAGCCAGGGCTAAATCTAGAGAATATCTTAAAATCAAAGATTGGATGAAGTCACAAGCTGAGTAAGATGAACTCTTTTAGCAATTACATTTTTCTTGAAGAATATTTATTATACCTTTAAAAACTAATGTCTCCAGAGAAATCTCTAATAAACAGCAATATTACTCACCCTACACTCTGTCTTTCTTCCCTTCGGTCCCAGGGGTCTGTGAGAAGAGGGGCAGGTTTCCACTTCTTGCGCTTACCCTCTGATTTTCTCCAGAACACCTTTCTACATGGAAAGGAGGGAACGGACCGCAGTGGTTTAAAGAATTGAGTCCGAAGTCAGACGGCGAGGGTTCAAATTCCGGGTCCACCACTTGTTAAAGTGAGCTTGGGCGGAAGATTTAAATCTGTTGGGGGCTCAGTTTCCTCACGGGGAGGATGGAAGAGCAATGACACCGACCCCACAGGACCGCCGTGAAAGTCAAACAAATCAACGCAAGCAAAGTACTCACTACTGTTTGGGCACAAAATAAGTGCTTCAAACAAACTGCTTCCAGTAACAACTCATCCGCATTTCCCAGCTCCCCTTGAAAGCATCCCCGGCCGGCCGGCCGAATCACCGCACTGCTCCGGCGAAGTGAAGACAAGAAAGGGAGAGAAGGGGTGGCTGTCAGGACCAGAGGCCACATGGACCTGAATTAAACTGTCATGTGAGACCCCAGAGCTTAGGGTCAACACTGAGTAATATTGACACTCCTTAAAGATGAGGCGTCAGTCAATTATTCTTCGGGCAATGAGCAAATTGTAACAAATACGGGAAATTAGGGGTTACGTAGTCATAGAGCGCTAATGACTACTTGGCCGTGCTAAAGGATCCTGATGGAACACCAAATAAAATCAGCTTTTAAAAGGCTTTCAGAAGGTTGAACAAATAACTCAGAAACAAGGCAATTATTATTCAGAAACAACTTGTTCAAACACAAACAAGGAAGAGACGGTGGGAATGACGTAAATAATAGCAGGCCAAGGCTTATAAAAGGCCAAATGTGGAAGTTACCGCCAAAACTAAAAAATTTCTCCAAGCAACCCCATTCTCAGCCCAACCCCAGACATCATGGCCTGCTGTAACACCAGCTTCTGTGGATTCCCCAGCTGCTCCAGTGGGACCTCTGGCTCCGGCTGCTGCCAGACCAGCTGCTGCCAGCCCACCTGCTGCCAGACCAGCTGCTGCCAGCCAACCTGCTGTGGGACGGGGTGCGGGACCAGCTGTGGCACTGGCTGTGGCCAGGGTTGTGGCTGTGGAGCTGTGAGCTGCCGCACCAGATGGTGCCGGCCTGACTGCCGCGTGGAGGACACCTGTCTGCCCCCCTGCTGTGTGACAAGCTGCACCCCCCCAACCTGCTGCCAGCTGCACCATGCCCAGGCCTCCTGCTGCCGCCCATCCTACTGTGGACAGTCCTGCTGCCGCCCTGCCTGCTGCTGCTACTGCTGTGAGCCCACTGGCTGCCAGGTCACCTGTTGTGAGCCCACCTGCTAAAAAGCCAACTTGCTGATTTTCAACCTGAAGTTTCAACTTCCAACTCAATCCATGAACTGATTACATGTTCAACCACCCCTGGGCCACGAACAAGTTCTCATACTTTTATTTGGCTTTTGTTGTGGAGGTTACCAGATATGAGACTCACAGACCTCTCTTCCTCACAAAGCTTGAGCTCCCCGTAGATGCTGCAAAATACAAGTTTGGCTCAAGAAACGGGAAAACCAATTTGTGCTGGGATTGACCTTCGGCGACTGTTTGATCCCCTGCTCCAGGACTCCGTGCCGCCGAGGATGTGGAAGGACCACCTGCACTTCTCAGACACACTCCCCTCCTGTACTCCGCCATCCTGCAGACTGTACTTCCCGTGAGAGGAGAGCGCTATACCAAGGCCTAATAAATTCTGTCTGTTTGATGCAGCAAACACATCTTTTTTTCTTCATTGAGTGTGCTCATGGTGTAGATTTCATAGAAAGTCATTCAAAAGATTTTAATCTGGTCTTGCTATATATACTACACTGCTCTTCTTACACAATGTTAGGAAATTTGATCAGGTCCAGTAGGAGTTATTCCCCATAGAAAGACTGAGCAGATGCAGTTCTAGGGCCTCAGAAATGGCACAGCTCTATGACTATATCATGACCTCACACAGTGCTTTCACGACCAGGGAGCTACAGAAGTCAGGACCTCTGAATCCAGCACCAGAATGGGTTATTTTTTCATGGTCGTTAGAAGAATGCTCTTTCAGGCAATCTTCGAACAATGCTAACATATGCTAATATATCACACTTTTCCATGCACATGTGGTCTTGTTACCATAGGTAGTTAGCTAATTATTAGTAAAAGGGGAGCAGAAGAAATTGGACAATGTGCTTCATAAAATGGGGAGCATGAATCTGCTTGTTTCATACTTCATGGAATTACAGCATTTCTCTGCCAAGGGGATTAACACTCCCCGCTTTCTGCCTTCAGTACCAGACTGTCGTGGGGGCCCACGGGGAGGTGTTTCACTATGGAGGCCTGTCGGTCTAACTAGAAGGTGGACCTATCAAAATCCCATGAAAACTTGGGAAGTTTCATTGGTTATTTTGAGAAAGCATCTGGTCTTTCCCAAACTTAAACTAATATAATCCCAGGGATACAAAGAACCTCTCCCTCCCATCCCACCACCTGGTACTGCATTCGCCACATGCACTTGTGTGATCTCTCTCGCAAGGGGGCACACAACCATGTAGGTGTAGCAGCTACAGGGGCCGCTGTGGACTGTGTGGGCTCCAAAAAAATAAGTTTCAATATGGCCCAGGATCTCTGGACATTGACTCTATTTCTGGCCCTGATTTTCCATGGCAGGATGAACAGCAATGGGATGTTGGAAGCCCAGGGGCAGGCAGCCTTCCACGTGAATAAACCATTTGCCACACCACAGTCTCCTGCGCATGAGTCCTTGGAATGCTCTCCTCATGGTCCCGTGATGAAGCCTGGTTTCCACCAACAACAGTCTGGCAGAGGAAAGCAAGAGAGCAATAAGTTGGGAAAGCCTCTCTGAGGAAATATGTTTTTAACTAGATGGAGACTTTTAATCCCAAAACTTTTTCCCCAGTTTCTGAACTGAAAGTGAGAATAACAAAGATTTTGCTCTATTTTTAGAATCAACCTATGTATTTTGGCTTAAAATGTATATAGAAATACACATTTATTATACATATACATGCATTTATGTATAATATACATTTAAATACAAGCATTACAGAATACTTCATAAGTTTGGGTGATTTGAGGGAAAGGAACAAGATTAATTCATTGTTCCCTTGGGATTAGAACCAGATGAAACGGAAGGTATTCTTGTTTTATTAAGAATATATAAAAGACTTAAATGTAAGTCACAAAACCATGGCCATCCTAGAATAAAACACAGGCAGTAAAATCTCAGACATCCCTCATGGCGATATTTTTGCTGAAATATCTCCTAGGCAAGGGAAACAAATAACAAATAAACAAATGGAACGACATCAAACTAAAAAGCTTCTGCACAACAAAAGAAACCATCAACAAAATGAAAAGGTAACCAATGTGTGAGAGAGCATATTTGCCAATTATACATCTGATTTGGGGTTAATTTCCAAGGTACATAAATAATTTATACAATTCAACACCAGAAAGACAAACAATCCAATTAAAAAAAGGGCAAAGGACCTGAATGGACACTTTTCCAAAAAGGACACACAGATGGCCCACTGACATATTAAAAAAATGCTCAGCATCACTAATCATCAGAGAGGTGCAAATTAAAATCACAGTGAGATATCACCTCACATCTGCCGGAATGGCCGTCACAAACAACTCAACAAACAAGCGGTGGCGCGGGTGTAGAGAAAAGGGAGTGCTCGCGCACTCTTGGCGGAAGAACACCAATTTGAAAGATTGTATGCACCCCTATATTCACTGCAGTGTTATTTACAAAAGCCAAGATCTGGAAATGGCCCCAGCACCCATCAGTAGATGAGCGGATATATAGAAGCTGTGGTACATTTACATGATGGAATACGATGTGGCCATATAAACGAAGGAAATCTTACCTTTTGCAACAGCATGGATGGACCTGGAGATTATTATGCTAAGTGAAATAAGTCATCCAGAGAAAGGCAAATACTATATGATCTCACTTATTTGTGGAATAATGAACAAAATAAACTGACAAACAAAACAGAAACAGAAGCATAGATGCATGGAACAGACTGACAGCTGTCAGAGGGGAGGGTGGAGTGGGGACTGGATGAAAAAAGGAGAAGGGATTAGTCAGAGATCACATATGCATGACGCATGGACATAGACAAAAGTGTGGTAATGGCCAGAGGGAAGAGGGGCAGGCACTGGGTGAAGGTGAGAGAAGGGGAGGCAGGCAGAAATGGGGACATCTGTCACAGTGTCAACAATAAAGATAAAATTTAAAAAATATATATTACTTTGGTTAGAATTACAATGCTTTATTCATTCAAGGTTTAATAAAAATCAAGTAATCAGAAAGCGTGAACAAAGGTTAACATGTAAGCAAAGAATCAATTTCCCTGACATAGCACCAGGAGACCTGCCCAGTCCAGAAAATACCCCTTGAGCAACAGAACTGAAACGAAGACACATTTGACCCCTTGTCCCTTTGATTCTAACTACTGACCACTTTCAGGTATCACTACCTAACAGCTCCTACTGAGAAAAACAAAAAACAGACAAGAGACTTTGGTGAAATTTGACTGTTTATCATTAGCATACACTACTAATCATTCATTCCCTCTTTAATTCAAAAGCACAGACTGAGATCCACATTCAAGATGATGCAGAAGGTACTGTGTAGGAAACTATGGTGAACCACACGTGGGCAGTTCATGTCCTTAGAGAATGGACAGATCTGGTAGAGCAATTACACAATTTTACCCCTGGAGGTGTCTGAGAGATCATCTCATTTTACGGATGAATAAACCAGTGTTCAGAGGGATTAAGTGACTTTTCTGAGGTTCAGCCACTTAATGGTAGAACCAGTTTGAGAAGCCTAGTTAATGCAATTAAGTTAATTCTTAATTTAAGAGTTCAGTCCCCTATACCATGTGACCACCTCTAGTGAGTTAATTCTGGACCTGTTTATCATAGAAATGGATGCTTGAAGCCTATATGATGATATTAACCAATGTCACTCCAGTAACTTAAATAAAAATAAATAAAGTCACCTTCATGTTAAAATTCTATGAGTTTTTAAAATTCAAAAGTATAAACTAAAAACAATTTAAGACTTCTCAGTAGAGGATTACTGAATAAAATGTGGTATGATCATACTCTGGAATATTGCCTAGCCATTTAAAAGAATAAGTAATAATGTGTATAGAATAAGCCAACAAATTGAATAACCTAGATGAAATGGATAGTTCATATCAAAGCTGAATCATAAAGAAATAGAAATTTGAACAGACCTATAACTAATAAGGAGATTGAATCCATAATAAACCTCTGAGAGCGAAAATCCCAGTATCAGAGGCTTCATTGATGAATTCTAACAAAAACTAAAAGAAAAACTAAGATCAATCCTCCTTAAACTCTTCTAAAAAAATGAAAGGTGTGGGGACCACTTCCAAACTCATCCTAAGATGCCAGCATTACCCTGATACCAAAGTCAGGTAGACCACACAAGAAAAGAAAACTACAGACCAATGTCCCTAATTAATATTGATGTGACATTCTTTGACAAAACACTATCTAACAGAATTCAAAAGCACATTAAAAGGATATACACCATGACCAAGTAAGATTTTCAACATATGGATATCAATCAATGCATACATCACATAGCAGAATGAAGGGGGGGGCACATGTGTATCTCAAGAGATACAGAGAAAACACTTGATGCCATTCAACAGCCTTTCATGATTAAAAAATTCAATAATCTAGGATTAGAAGGAAACTACCTCAGCATAATAAAAGCCACAAATGAAAAGCCCACACTAACATCATACTCAATGGTGAAAGGCTGAAAGCTTTTTCTCTATGATCAGGAACAGAAGAAGATGCCCACTCTCACCTATTCTATTTTTCATATTATTGGAAGTCCTATCCAGAGCAATTAGGCAAGAAAAAGAAATAAAAGACATCTAAATCAGAAAGAATGAAGTAAAATTGTCTCTATCTGCAGATAATATAATATAAATAGAAAACCTGAAAAACACAGCCTCCCCCCCGCAAAAAAATGTAAGAATTAATCAATGTATTCAGTAAAGTTTCAGGATACAAAATCAATTTACAAAATCAGTTGCATTTCTACAAATTGTCAACAATCTATCAGAAAGAGAAATGAAGAAAATAATGTCATTTACTATGGCATCAAAAGAATAAAATACTTAGGAATAAATTTAACTAAGGAAGTGAAGAATTTGTACACTGAAAACTATAAGACATTGATTAAATAAATTAAAGAAAACAGAGATAAATGAAAAGGCATTCCATGTCCATAGATTAAGAGAATGAATAGTATTAAAATATCCATACTATCTAAAGCAATCTAAAGATTTAATTCAATTCCTGTCTAAATTCCAATGGTGTTTTTCACAGAAATAGAAAAAAAAATCCGGCTGCGAACCAGGCATCGCAGGTTCGATTCCCAGTCAGGGCACATGCCTAGGTTGCAGGCCATGTCTCCAAGCAACCACACATTGATGTTTCTCTCTCTCTCTCTCTCTCTCTCTCTCTCTCTCTCTCTCTCCCCCTCCCTTCCCTCTCTAAAAATAAATAAATAAAATCTTTAAAAAAAAAGAAATAGAAAAAAAAATCCTAAAATTTGTATGAAGCCACAAAAGACCCCAAATAGCTAAAGCAATCTTCAGAAGGAAGAACAAAGTTGGAGGCATCATACTTCCTGATTTTAACTATGTTACAGAGCTATAGTAATCAAAATAGTATAGCACTGACATAAAGGCAGACATGTAGACAAATAAAATAGAATAGAGAGCCCAGAAATAAACCCTCACATATATGGTCAAATGATTTTCAACAGGGTGTCAAGACCATTTAAGGGGAAAGGACAGTCTTTTCAACAAATGGTGCTGGAAAAAAAGGATATGCACATGCAAAAAAAAAAGTTGACCCTATCTTACACATACAAAATTAAGTGAAAATGGATCAAAGACCTAAATATAAGACCTAAAACTCAGAGAAGAAAGCATAGGGGAAAAGCTTCATGACATTAAATTTGGCAATGATTTCTTGAATATTACACCAAAAGCATAGGCAACAAAGTAAAAAATAAATTGAACAACATCAAAATTAAAACTTTTATGCATCCAAGGACACACTTAACAAAATGGAAAGGAATCTACAAAATGGGAGAAAATATTTTCAAAGCACATATCTGACAAGGGGTTAATATCCGAAATATAAAAAGAACTCTTAAACTCGACAAGAATAACAAAACAAAAGTTGGGCAAATGACATGAACAGACATTGCTCCAAGAAAATATACAAATGGCCAACAAGCACATGAAAAGATGCTCAATATCACTAGTAACTGGGAAAATTCAAATCAAAACCACAATGACATACCACCACACACCCAGGGCTACTCTCAGAGAACCCAACATGTGCTGGCAAGAATGTGGGGAAATTGGAACTCTTGTGCACTGTTGGTGGGAATGCGAAATAGTACAATCACTATGAAAAAGCTGTTGCTCAAAACATTAAAAATAGAATTACCATATAAAGTAGCAATTCCATTTCTAGGTGTATACCCCCAAAGACTGAAAGCACAGTGTTGAAGAGAGACTCGCACACCCACATTCGTAGTAGCGTCGGAGGAGGTAATCAGGAGAAAACGACCACTGGTTGCCCCAAGAGCTGGACCTGGGCATGCTGAGGATCCTCACTCCCTCCCCTGCACTTGGAATGTACTCTCCGCCTACCCTTCCCACAATGGGAGCTGTGCTCAAGGACACAGCCTTGAGAGAGCAGTGAGTTGCGGAGACCGCTTGGATGGTATCTGTGACTAAATCCAGTGAAAGCCTCCATCTAGACTTTTAAGATTTGGCAGGTATTTGAAGTCCTCTGCTTGTCTTGCTGCACTCAAGACAAGCCTTATTAGTAAGTTCTCATACTTTTTAAACCTACCACCTACCGATATGGAGTAGTCTCCCTGTTTCTTTGGTTTCTCCTTGTCTTTCGTGTATGGGGGTCAGTTTGCAAAGCAAGAGCAGCATTAATCACATAGCCGAAACTTGGAAGCAACCCAACTGTCCATGGATGGGTAAATGGATAAACAGACTGTAGAGTATGCACACCATGGAATATTATTAAGCCTTAAAAAAGGGAGGGAATTCGCACATATTCTACAACAGGGATGAGTCTTGAGAACATTACGCTAAGTGAAATAAGCCAGTCACACACAAAAAGTCCCCACAAATACTATATGAATCTACTTGGATGAGGTACCAGGAGTGGTCAAATTCATCAAGATGCAAATCAGAGTGATGGCTGCCAAGGGTCTGGGGCCGGGAGGGGAGAATGGGGAAGTTATTTCATGGACATAGAGTTTGTTTTGCAAGACAAAAAGAACCGACAGTGTGAATTTACTTAACATTAGTGAGTTGTACAATTAAAAATGGTTAGGATGATAAACTTCATTATATGTATTTTACTACAATTAAATTGTTTAAAAATAAATATATGTAGGAGACCCCAATTTTACTGAATTAGAAGATATATGCATATATATACTGGTTCATGTTTGCAAAAACAGGAAGAAAGGTATTGAACAATAGGCACCAAACTTAAGTTTTGTTTTTCATTTTTATTGTTGTTCAAGAGCAGTTTTCTGCCTTTTCCCCCCAACCCTCCCCACCACCTGAGCCCTCCCCACCGCCCTCCCCTGTTTCCACCCCCCTTGTTATTGTCCATGTGGCCTTTATAGTTGCTTCTGTAAACCCTTCTGAACATTGACTACCTTCTGGAATACTAGTTTTGAAAGGGATGTGTGTGCTTTGGGGAAAGGAGGGGAAAATATTAACTCTTCTATGTATATCTTCGGACTGTTCGACTTGTTAAAATGTGCATTCACTACTAGCATATATTTTTAATTTAGTAGAGTCAGAAAACAGTCTACAAGAGAAAATCAGTCACTAAGGGTCTCAGTCGGGAACTCGTTCATTGATGATAAAGACACAAACACCCTCGGGGGCTCTGAGGGCGCTGTCACTCACGCGCTCTGATCACGGAAAGGCACGCTTCTTTTCCACGTTGATGCTTCAGGCGAGTGCTCACGCTCTGACGACATGCATGGTAGCTACTCCAAGTCTAGACAACTTGTTTATGAAATCATGACCCTTATTTGAGTGACCCCCGATGGGGAAAATGTTCGGTTTAGATAAGCTCTGCCCGGAGGTTATGAAAGGACAGTTTTGACAGAGCAAGGCAGGGCAGTGGGGAGCCCAAGTCTCGCCTGTCACATGATGAGCATAGAGGGAAGCCACCATGATTGGCTTCCATGATGAGCCTTCCCTTGACCCACAGGGCAAAGAAATATAATGAGACTTAATTGAGGATGACCAAAGCAGGCCATGAAATGCTATTTATAACTTTCTAAACAACTCAGGTATTAGCCAATCAGTGACTGACTTCCCAAATAATGACGAAGAAAAATGCTAAGTATAAGGAAAAGTGGTGTCTCTTGGGACTATATAAAAGGCAAGCTGTAGAAGGTGCAGCCAAAACTCAGGAACTTAACAACACAACTCTCAGCCCAACGCCGGACACCATGGCCTGCTGCACTACCAGCTTCTGTGGATTCCCCAGCTGCTCCTGTGGGACCTGTGGACCCAGCTGCTGCCAGCCCAGCTGCTGCCAGCTCAGCTGCTGCCAGCCCAGCTGCTGCCAGCCAACCTGCTGTGGGACAGGGTGCGGGACCAGCTGTGGCATGGGCTGTGGCCAGGGTTGTGGCTGTGGATCTGTGAGCTGCCGCACCAGGTGGTGCCGCCCTGACTGCCGCGTGGAGAGCACCTGCCTGCCCCCCTGCTGTGTGGTGAGCTGCACTCCCCCAACCTGCTGCCAGCTGCACCATGCCCAGGCTTCCTGCTGCCGCCCATCCTACTGTGGACAGTCCTGCTGCCGCCCCGCCTGCTGCTGCTACTGCTGTGAGCCCACCTGCTGCCAGCCCACCTGTTGAAAAGAAGGTTGCTGATTACTTAAGAAGGAATGGAGAAGCATAAGAAAACTCTTGATTTCTGAAGAAACGTCTTTTACTTGGATGCTAAGTATCATGATGTTTCTAAGTCACTCAGAAATTACAAGTCTTGGGACCCTCTTGAATGTGCTGAGTTAGCCCCCTGAAAACATGTATCAGAGTGTCAGATCAGGGACATCTCTGTCCCATTCCCCATCTCTTGATCCCTACCTGCTTCCTCCCCGAATACCCCCTGTTAATTTCAAATAAAATGTTTGAATGTGCTAAGCAAACTGAGTTATTTTCTTTTTTCTGCCTTGAAGCTTGCCCACCTTTAGCTGAAATTCAAGAAGAGTGGAGTTTTATTTTGATAATCCTATGGCACAAGCATAAAAGTCTAAACCAGAAAGATTAAATACCAATTGCATTATCTTCCAGCCATCAGTTAATAAAATGTTCCATGTATTAAGTCATGTTTGTAGTTTTTCAAGTCCTTACATGCTCTAATCTATGACAATTAGGTATGAACCAATAAGGTCACTTTTAGCTAAAATTTCCTAGTTGATCAAAGCTATGGGGTTCTACCTAGATGTAACCTCCTTCCCTGTAACATACTACGTGTTCTCTTTCATGCACGCCCAATCTCTAAAACAAAATGTATTACCAGCTAAATAGATTTTAAAATATCTACCAGACCCTATCAGACACTATTTCCCAACAGCATTTAGGTTGCAGTTCCTATGCCTTAGCTTGTCATACCCTTCCCACCAATCCTCCAACTGATCTCCGAGCTTCAACCCCCAGCACTCCCCTCCACTGCCGGAAGTGTGTATGCGATGTCTCTCTGGTCTAGAGGAAGGCAGAATAAACAGCGTGTAGATACCCCGTGGGTTCCAGCATCACCGTTCACTGGACACGTGCATCAGAAACATGGAACAACTATGTACTTTGCACTTCCGATCGGAAAAAATGTTCTCTTAATAAGTTAGCACAAATCTAGGCCAAAAAAATACCTTGTACTGATTAATTTTCATTTCTTAAATTATTTGTGGCAATATACAAAATACATGACAAAATATCAACAAAATTAAGACAAGTGTTTTCCAAGGCATTTACAAGCTTCCAGAACTTGCCTGTATCATTTAATTAGTAGCAAGGATCCATCAGAAAAGATCAGAGTAAATGGCAGTGTATTCCTCAAAACGTCTGAACTCCAGATGTTTTTCTCTGAGCCCTGGCTCAGTTACTAAATGTGCTGTAGAAAACATTTTCAGCATTTCCTGGTCTCTTGACAAAAACAAGGACTCCTTCAGGAGCGGTCCTAAGCAGGAAAGCTCTACGTAATCATCAGTGAGGGATTCGGGCGTCCGTGATTCACGCCTCTCACTCCACCCACACAGAATCATATTCAATAAACGGTGAGGCGCTACCAGAAGCTCCGCGCTTTGTTGGGTGTTTTTTTATATATTATGTCATTTGGTTCACAAAGAAAGATTTTTGGCCCAGAAGCACAAATAATATTCACACATTTCAGATTGGTTGAAATAAAAGGAACGCTAATGGTAGGTGGATGTGATGGTGGAGTGAGTGAGTCGGACACGACATAGTGCGTGACGGAAAGTGTTCTTTCAATTCGGTGGGTGTCCTGATGTCCTAAATTCAAGGGGATTTAGTCTATATGTCTAGGAGGAAAAAATAATAGTGAAAAAGAAGGAGCACAGTTATCCTTAGCCTTAGAGGTCTGGCAGAGTGTCATGTGGAATAAATGCCTCTATAGAGCGAGTGTGTTGACATGAACTAAAATAGGGGGACTGTTTGAACGTGGAAAACCACAAACTTATTCTGAGGATGAGAGGACCAGTGTGAGGAGTCCAAATGAAACTATAAAGCGAAGTAATTTCTGAGCTGCTACTCATAATGTGTCGTAAATATTTCAGTGTCAGCCAATCAGAGGCCCACTGAGGAACAAATTTAAACAAAAACAAGGAAGGTATGTTAAGAATCGTATAAATAGCAGCTGATCAGGATATATAAAAGGCCTGACATTGAAGTCACCACCAAAACTCCTGCAAGATACCCAAGCCCGGACATCATGGCCTGCTGCACCACCAGCTTCTGTGGATTCCCCAGCTGTTCCGGTGGGACCTGTGGCCCCAGCTGTTGCCAGCCCAGCTGCTGCCAGCCCAGCTGCTGCCAGCCAACCTGCTGTGGGACGGGGTGCGGGACCAGCTGTGGCACTGGCTGTGGCACTGGCTGTGGCCTGGGTTGTGGCTGTGGAGCTGTGAGCTGCCGCACCAGGTGGTGCCGCCCTGACTGCCGCGTGGAGAGCACCTGCCTGCCCCCCTGCTGCGTGACGAGCTGCACTCCCCCAACCTGCTGCCAGCTGCACCATGCCCAGGCCTCCTGCTGCCGCCCATCCTACTGTGGACAGTCCTGCTGCCGCCCTGCCTGCTGCTGCTACTGCTGTGAGCCCACCTGCTGAAGCCAGGTTGCTGATTTTCAATGGACTGGAACACAGTATCTGAACAACTTGTCTCCTTGACACCCCCTGGACCACTCACAAGTTCTTAAACTTCTATTTGGGTTTCTGTTATGGGAGCTACCAAGTCGATGCGTTCTCTTTGATTCCATTCTACGATGAATACCTCGACTCCACAGAGGACACAGGAGTGCTGTGAACTCACCTGAGGATCATCAAATTGTTTTGGATACGCTATTCCTGATTTCCCTGCAGGGCTGGAAATTACTGCCACATTGTGGATTTTATCCTAGAGAACTGTCCACAATTCTAATTTTCCCCTGCTCTGTGATCTATTCTGAGCTTCTGTTTACCTAAAAGAATTTCCAACATTAAAGGCACCAGGTTATATAGCCAAGTGACATTCCTCAGATGTCACCGGAGATAATGGAAGCTCCTCACCCAACACGCAGCTTCTACGAAGTCAACTGCTCTTTTCCATATTTCAACACCTGATTCCATCCCTTTTTTGGGGGTGGGGATCATAATGACCTTTCCTGTGGGCTATTTTAATTATATCTGTGTTGCAGTGTCTTCTGTCATTTCTTAATAAATGTTATTTACTAGGCAAAGAAATCATGGTCAGTGTTTCCACTTGAACTTGAAATGAGTGAATTGTTTGTAGCTCAAAAATGTCCATTTGTAAGAAATACACTTGTTTCTTTTTAAAAGAGACTGAAGCTGTATACAGTGTATTCGTTCAATCAAAATTTGATCACCACTTCTCAAGAAGGGACTAAGGAAATAAGAAAGATCAAGAATTGATTCTCATCTTTGAAGACCTTACTATCCAGAAAGAAAAGGAACATGTGTGAAAACAGACGCCCGCCATGTGACAATGGTAGAAAAAGTCCCCCTCTACCTTAGAGACAAATGCTTTTGTGACCAAAACGCCTCGATGACTCAGCTTGCGATAGGTCTGTCCATGTGAGACGTGCGTGCTGGCAGCTCCAAAAACTTAAGAGAAAGAAGTTAACCAGTTACATACGAGACAGAGAGAGAAATATTCTTTTCCTTCAGAAAGGGAGTGAGGAGTAAAAAGGAGGAGAGATCTATCTAGTCAGCAGGTCATGAGTGTTACTCCATGTCAAGCTGTCACACACGGCCTCTGGGACGGTCAACTTTCCTGCGGAAACCAGAGAAGGAGCTGAGTGTCATGTCTGGGTTGACTCAGGGGACGGGGAGGACAGCCAGCAGCCAGACAGAGCCAGGAGGGGGACAAGACAGTAATGGCCCAGGGACTCTCAGAAACAGTGGGGAGGCATTAAATGGAGCTTACGGAGGGAAGTAATATCTTGGGCAGGTAAATTACAAAGAAGACAAAGGGTCCGAAACAGGATTTCAGAAAGAATGAAAGTAAATGAACTTTGGTGCATCTATTCAATAGAATTCTATTCTGCGATAAAGAGAAATGATTTATCAAATCATGAAAGGACATGGAAGGATCTTAAATGCCTCTTGCTTCATGTAAGAAGCCAATCTGAAGAGGCTGCGTACTATGTGGTTCTAACTACACGATACTCTGCAGAGGGCAAAACTATAGAGACAGGAAAAGTTGCCGAAGTGCCCTGTCTACTCTGCCCCGCAGGCACCTGTAGTACAACACTATCTACACAATTATGAATTTAAAACATACATTACAGAAATAGAAAGACACAGGGCTGGCCTAAGAAATCCAAACAGAAGCTGGCTGTGAGGCTCTGAGAAAGTTCCCTCTACTGATACAAGGTGCCGCCACCTCCTGTTCACCCCACCTCTCCCCCCTACTTTCCACACAGCGGTGGCTCCTGGAGCTACGAAACCCCAGGGAATGGAAGGGACACTGATCCTGACCCACTCGAGTCTGTAAACCAATGCTAGCGACTGTCTACCTGTGAGAACGGTGAGTCCTTGATCGAGTCGGTATTTGTTGGCTTTTCCAGAACGGGAAATCTCAACCACCCCTGCTGCTGCACTCTGCAAAATGCAACCTCCTGTGTACAGCAGCAAAGAGAGTTTCAGATGCATAAGCACTTTCGTGATGGAAAACGACATCAGTTCGCAATGACAAATCCTAAAGCAAAAGTGGGGAGCGTTTTTACTGAAGTTCATTGACCGAAATATGAATAGATGGAGAGCAAAATAGGATAAGAGAAAATATGGAGGGGTGGGTTTAGGTAATAAAGGATGGAGGAAAGAACAAAAAGAAGACAAAAATACAAAATAGAGGAGAAAAAAAAAAACAGAAAAAAAGCCACAGCGAAAAAGACTAGGGACAAGGCAGAAAAGGAGGCGGAATGATGGGGAAGACACGCACGTGGGAGAGGAAGGTGGGAGACCTCGCTGAGTTCCATACGCAGGGCCACATGCTAAAGAGACTTTCCGTGAACTTTGCTTCACTTAACACTAACGTCAGTCCCACGGCATGGAAATTGTCATCCTCCTTGCAGAGGAGGAAAATGAGTGTAAATAAACCTTTAAAAAAGGAAGACTGAACCCAATTCTGTCTGATGCCAAAACTCGTAGAAAATGAAATTAAGGAAACAGATGTAAAGAGAAGAGCGGGGAAATTCAGCATATTTAAAGAAGGCTTTTTTTGAAACTGTGGTTTCCAGAATAAGTTCCTCTCTGTGCCAGTTGTAAGGTTATTGTCTCTTAGCCTGCCTGGATAATCCAGGATACTCTCCATATTTCAAAGTCAACGGATTCGTAACCTTAATTACATCTGCAAAGTCCCTTTTGTTCTGTAATGTATTCATGGGTGTGAATCCAGGGCTCAGAGTTCAAGGAGTGAAAATTCTGCCTACCACAGGGATTGTTAGACACTAGATTGACACTAATTCCTACAGACCCAAAATGTTACTCCAGTCCACTAATGAAAGGGGTGCCTTATGGTGGCCAGGTGATAGTTAAAGTCTTAGCTCACTTTTTGAAAAGATTTTATTTATTTTTTTTTAGACTGAGGGGAAGGGAAGGAGAAAGAGACGGGGAGAGAAACATCGATCGGTTGTTCCTTGCAGGCACCCTGACTGGGGACTGAACTTGCAACCCAGGCATATGACCTGACCAGGAATCAAACCGGTGACCTTTTGCTTTGTGGGCACTTTGACCCATTTACCAATAATCTGAAAAAGACAGTACCACTGTGGACTCAGGCCTTTCAGAAAAGATTAAATCACCCCCACCAGGTAAAGGAGGCCAACCAGCTGAGGTCCTGGCTGAGGGTAAGGAAGACAATGAAATAAGGAGAGGGAGAAGGGAGTCATAAATATTAACTACAGCCCTGTAACCAATTAGAAAGAGGGATTATAGAAACTTTGTATCTTTTCTTCCTTATTTTTCTTCTCTTTTTCCCTCCCCAGCAAGCCTGGGGAGGGAGGTTGGACTGCAGCCTCCCTGTAGGGAGTGGGTGTGTCTCCCCCCCACCCCCCCTTTGCAGAGTCAGCCCATTTAGCTTTGAAGTTAAGAAAGTTCCACCATTTCTATTAAAAAACCTTCTGTGTGAAGTGGGGCTGTGCCAGGGAGACCAGACTGCAGACACTTTGTTGTTAATTATTGACTTATCCTCCAAATCCTAACTCTGGCCTAAGAAACGTGCTTTCCATTGTGATTATTCAAAATTTATTGAACATCTGCTTTCCCTACCAGGCTCATGTTAGTGAACACACATTATATCTTACTTAACTCGGTGTAATTCTCTGCTGCTAACTGCATATTCTACAGCTTATCAGAATACATGAGAATTCAACTGAAGGCCTAAGATCCCCAAGAAAAACAGGCAACACTTCCAGGCAGCAGAAGCGAGGCTAAGCTTGCATGTGCCGTGTGACAGTGCTGTGAGGTCCACTCCGGCGTGTTGCAATGGGAACATACATGTCCAAGTGATGGAGGGCAGAAGGGTCACCCCCTTTGGGTCATATACAGCGACACAACTGTAGCCAATATCAGCTGTCGTCAAGGGGCAAAACATTACCCGTTTTTTGAAAGAAATCCAAATTGAGACTAATTTTCAGTGCAGGCTAATGCACTGGCAGGAGCTGTACCAATCTTCACGGTAACCTCGCACCGGAAAAAATCCCAGTGCAACTGTAAAGCCCCTCAGAGTCTGCCACTCCGCCCAAACCCAGACCCCTCTCCCCACACGCTCAGCAAAGTGGGCATTCTGCAAGGAAAGCAGTTTCATCGACGGCAGTCCTGCCACCGGTCTTTCCTTCTCCCAATCTGTATGAAAAAGGAGTTCACCAGCAATGTGAAAGGTTGTGCCAGTCAAGAAATAAAGGCCAACTGCTTTTACTCGCAGGCATTTTTATTGGGAGGCTTTTGTGAAGGGCTGAAGCGCTTCATCAAGCTTGAGAAAACTGAGTTGCCTTCGATTGCGAAACCTGCCAACACTGGCATTGCTGCTGATGCGGGAGGTGCCGTCATGGGAAGATTTTCCCGACAGCAGCCCAGAAATCTACCCAGGTGCTCGGAGACAGATGTTGGTAAGTCACACAGAGGCTCACAACAAACCATGACTAACACACATAAAAGTGACCTTTTATCTCAGTCCGGGAACTGCGCAGGAAATATGTCTTTCACATGCATCTGGGAGCACCCCAAATCTTCAGCCCTGCCTCCTCTCTCAAGTTGCAGGCTGCTCACACTCTCTGCAGTCCCCACACTGAGCTCATCTTCGCCCCCTTCCCTACCTAGATGGCAGCTTTGGGGCTCAGAGTGCCCTCTCACCTATGAGGAAGTCTGAGACCTGAACGTGGTCCTTGGCCAAGCTCTTGCATACCTCCTACCATTTCTACTTGCAAAAATGCCCCCCAACTTGACCACCCCCTCTCACTGCACCACACACTTGTTAGGCCTGTTTCCATGCTGGCCTCACTGCAGTTCATTTTCCACGGAACTGACCTCACATCTTATCGCTTCCTGCCATTAAATCAGCCAGTGGCTTCTCACTGCCCTTAGCATAAAAGCTAAACTCTGTAGAACCACCTGCACACTACTATGCGGCCTGGCACCCACCTGCCCCCTCAACCCCATCCCTACTGCACACTCGTCCCTCTCTCACCCTACTCCAGCCCCCGGGGAGACCATCCGCCCACCCCAGCCAAAGCAGACGCTCTCCTTGCACTACCGCCCCATCACTCTCTATCACTTTACTCTGATTTATTTTCTTCTAGCACTTGCCACAGTCTGAAGTTCTTATTTATTCACTGTTTAGTGTACTTTTCTGTCCCCCCACTCTGGAATGAACACGGTGACTATAGAACCTTATGTGACCTGGTTCTTCCTGCTTGCTCGGCACCTAGCACGGTGCTGGGCATTGTGCTTGCTGAGTGAGCAAATGAAACAATGAATGAGCATAATTTACAAGTTCTACAATACTTAGTTCCATAAAACCACTGGGTTTTATTGATAAGTGTGAGGTATTGCCATTAGTCACTAACCGTGCGACTTTAAATCACGATTTAATATCTCTGCTCTCTGCTTCACTGCCTCGGAAGTGGGTGTAAGAATGTTCCCTATCTTATAAGGTTGTAAGAAATAAGAATGACTACATGTATAAAATACTCAGCACCATGCCTGGCACATGGTATACATTCAAGAAATGCTAGCTATTAGTGGAGGATAAGATTAGGATATTCCAATTATCTTAAAAACAAAAATATTAGTTTTGTTGTGGAAATGGATGTGCCACCCAGACAGTGGTCCCCAGAAAATCAGACGATGTGGTGAGAAATCCCTGATATGTCCCTCTGCTCCTTCCCCCCAACCGTGATGCCCTTGACGACGGAACCACGCCCTCCTCATCACTCCCACGGAACACCCTCACAGCTTCCCAGCCACTGTTCCTACGTTCAGTGACCTCTGTTCTATGGCACAGTATTTTGCTCAAGAAAGTAGGCTCTAAAACCAACTCCTCTTATGATCTCAAGGCTTCAATAAGCTGGTCCCATCCTTCCCACCGATCTTACGTGCAAGGAACCCTGAGAGTCACCTCCACTCGAGTCCGAGCCACCCTCCCAGAGGGCGAGGGAAGATGCTCTAAGAGTGGAATCTGGAGCCAGACTCCCTCGATCCAAATTCCAGTTCTGTCACTAACTCGCCAGTGACTTAGCCTCTCCGTGCCTCAGGTTCCTTGCCTGCAGAAGGGCAACACCGCATACATCATTAGCTTGTGGTGGGGGATGTATAGGACGTATAGAGCACTCGGCACAAGACTGCATACTTAGCAAGTGACGATGACAATGACGATGGGCCTCCCCTGAAAAACTGCCGTCTTCTTTCTAAAACACAGATCCAGTCACGTCGCAGATGTGTTCAATCCCCTTTCATTAGTGCCCATTGCCAATAGGATGTATTTCAAAATCCTGAGTGTGGGATGCTAACCACAGCAGCGGTTCTCCCCACTGTAGCACTCACCCGCCTCACCCCCCCCCCCCCCCCCCCCCCCCCCCCCCCCCCCCCCCCCCCCCCCCCCCCCCCCCCCCCCCCCCCCCCCCCCCCCCCCGCATCTCTCACTATCCTCCTCCAGCGCCGCCCTGCAGGAGACCCGGGTCCTGTGCTTTAACCGGCCAATACTTTCGCCCCGCCAGGAAACACCAGGCCCTGCTTCTCTGTTTCACGTGCTGAAATCCCCTCCTACTTCCTTCTACCTGCAAAACTCCTATACGATCTTCAGCCTCCCCACAAATGTTCCCTTTTGTTCTCCCCAGATCTTCCAGTCAGGACCCCTGGCTCTAAACTTCCACTTCTTACCTAGAAAACCCGAATGCACAACCCTGTGTTCTCATTGCCACTTTACTTCTCTATGACCTCCTCAAGGACAAGAACCGACTTCCTTCCTTTTTTTTCACGCCGTCTGGCTGGCAGGTGCCCCACCAGTGAGTGTCTGACTGAACGGGAGATTTCTACTGAAGCATTGTGAACAACAAGCTGACTGCCAGCGGAGGGATCTGAAACCACAGAACCATTCCAGTGAGAAAATGACTAAAATGAAAGCAGTTTTCATGCTAAGCCTCTTTCGGATCCATCGCCTCGTTGATTTGCATGTCCCTTGACTTCCGACTCCTCCACATTGAGCAATTTTGTAACTATTTTTAGAGCCTGCACCATTTTAACCAAACACGGGTTCAGACAAAATTTTAAGACGTTCAAAGTAACATACATCTAAAAATTTACCAGTTGGTAGTTTCCCTACTTTAAAATAATTCTAAAACATCATTCTAAGTTTTATGTCTTTATTTATTTAAATAATTTTATTATTAAGGTTTTAGTGGTCTAGAAGTAATTTGGTTGTCTCCCCAAGTGTATTCCATAGAACACTAATCTATGAGGCTAATCTATGAAAACTAAAATACAAAAATGATTCCAGGGTAGAGTAAGTTGGGAGAAAAACAGATGCTATTATCTCTGTAGTGGACAGCCACAGGGCACCTTAGCATATTAAAGATTCTCAGAGGTTCCCCCAATGAAGAAGCCAGTGTTTCCCATACTTATTTACCAGAGCGTTCTTTAATGTTCCTTGGAACAGGTGTTCATGGAACTCCTTTTGGGAAGTCCTACACTGTCTAGTTTCTAAATGGCCCAATGCAACTAGCCTTTGGGTCACAAGCTTCATTCATAACGCAACTGGGTAGAATTTTACAGGACCTCCACCATTGTCGTCCATGGAAGTCTCAACTCCCACCCACACGCCCCCGCCAAGTTCCCGATCAAATCACGTGCGAAGGGGAAGGAGAACAAGCAATCTGTTGCAGCTCTGTAAGAAAGTGCCTCTTCACACAGAGCCAGAATCTTGTTCGCAATAGGTTCCATCCATTCACCTAAATCCAGCTTCTTGGAGCTACAAGGAATAAAACTACAAATCTTATCACTTTTTCAGCCAGAAAGCCGAAATGATCACGTAGAACCTTTGCTGGTAGAAGAACCATCAAGAAACCTACTCATTTCTCCATCTGAAAAGGAGACAAGGAAACATGGCGGTGATGTGCAGATACCCAGCACGCCAGGCCATCATTAGTGACGTGCAGCGATTAGAAGATAATCACCTGGAGCCTTTGAAGATGGAGATGAAATGCTCACATGGTGACAGGGCTGACAGAAGAGCCCCAATCTGACAGCAAAACAAACTAACCCCCTTTTATGGGGTGAGGCGTGTGTCTTAGGTAATA
This sequence comes from Tonatia bakeri, assembly GCA_004024845.1. Lineage (NCBI taxonomy): Eukaryota > Metazoa > Chordata > Mammalia > Chiroptera > Phyllostomidae > Tonatia > Tonatia bakeri. The sequence goes on from PVIA01012974.1 coordinate 29,671, forward strand.
AACACTTAAGTAATTAGATGGTTTTTATGGAGATAGCTATAAACTGAAACATGGGGAAAAAATCTTGCTCACAGGCTGACGCCCAGGGGGGTGGGTATATAAGAGCCGGAGCAGAAGAGACCAGCATCGAGACACCAAGAGACTTCTCTTCTCAGCCCAACAAAAACCCAAGTGTCAACGCCATGGCTTGCTGTGCTCCCTGCTGCTGCAGCGTCCCCACCGGCCCCGCCACCACCATCTGCTCCTCTGACAAATGCTGCCGCTGCGGAGTCTGCCTGCCCAGCACCTGCCCACACGACATCAGCCTCCTGCAGCCCACCTGCTGTGACACCTGCCCCCCACCCTGCTGCGTGCCTGACACCTACGTGCCCACTTGCTGGCTGCTCAACTCTTGCCACCCCACTCCCGGACTGTGCGGGATCAACCTGACCACCTACGTGCAGCCTTGCTGTGAGAGCCCCTGCGAGCCCTGCTAAGCCGCCACATCCCTGCACGGGTTCAGCGCCGTGCCGCTCGCTGTCCTCCACATCGCCCAGCCGTCAACACGACCGCCGCCTACAGCAAGCTGACTCTGTCCCCATTCTCTGGGCCATGCTTTCGTGAATTGACCCAACTTCTTACTCCTTTCCTCCTCTGGGGAGAGTGGGAGACCTTTTCCCCATCCTTTAGGCTATTTTACTGCTCCCTGAGAAATGACCATTTTGACTATTCATTAATAAACTTCATTCTGGCTTAGCAAATATGGCCTTGTGATTATTCCATGTTGCCTCTTAGGGAGAGTAGAATGCCTACCTAAACCTGAACAGCACGTCATCCTACTACCCAGGATTTACCCCCCCCCCCAGAATGAGAGATCTCACCATGGATTCACTGAAGAATTAGGTACTGGCTCTTGGTGTAAGTTAAAAAGTAAAAAATCCAGTAGGTCATTTTATAGGATCTATTTTTAAATTTTATTTATTTATTTTCTTAAGAGAGAGAGATTGATTTGTTGTTCCACCCACCCACCCATGCAGTCATTGGTTGCTTTTTGTATGTGCCTGAGTGAAGACCGAACCCACAACCTTGGCACACCGGGACAAATGCTCTAACCAGCTGGGACATCTGGCTAGTGCCTTGTAGGATCTTTTTATTCAATAAATATATATTTAAGACAACCACTGTGCCCAGCACTCTGCTAGAGTCTAGAGATTAATATAATGTTTTTAAAATATTTTATTTTAATATCCCTTACCCCTAAAACTGATTTTCTTTCTTCCTTAACTGACAAAACAAATTGATCACTGCTGGCATGTGGAAATAATTTTGACTCTTCTAGTCATAATCATCAATGAAATTCCAAGTTCAAAATGCTATGCAACTTTGGGAAATACGTATGTGTGTACACACACACACACACACACACACAGTCTTTATATATGTTGACTTCTAGGAAAATCAATTTGAAATGAATATTAGGATTTACTGAGTATTCCTTATTCAAATTAGGCTTGGCTTACATTAGTCATAACTATTTTTAGAAGTTTACTAGTCCAAATGACATGTAATAGCACGCCATTGAAATAAACTGAAAATAGACTATCGTGCAGTCTTCTCTGTTCACCAGAAAGAGTCACACAATTATGGGAGTAAAAACACACACTTCCTCCTACAACAAAACTTGTACGATGACCATTAATTCATCCCCTTAGTTGTCCTGGAAAAATCCACGAGCTGTAAGGTTTTTGCAGCAGTCCCCGGAATGCAGTCTAGTTGTGCGCTTTCTTGGATTGGCCTTGGGACTGTGGGCCATTCGCTTCCGTCTCAGACTGTTTGCTCATGGCACGCCCTTCTGTGCTTATGTCTCTGACTCCTGTGAGGATCGGATGACCCAACGCAGTCATGGCAGCTCTCCGAGGCACAGTGAGAGCCTCGACCATTACTGCCGCACACTGGTTCCCAGCTTTCCTACAGAAGGCATCCTTTTATTTCCTGAAACAAAATTTCCCAAATGGCTTTTTAAAGTAATAATTTAGTCACTCTTTCATTTGTGTTCATAAATGCATTTATAAGTATCAATGAGGTTTTAGGATTAATGTTACTATTGTTACTGTGCCAAGTACCTGTGTCGTAGCCGAAAGCAAAGAGGTTTGATATTTTTACACATCTTTATTAGGGATAAATACTTAGACTTTATTTTTAATACTACCACTGTGGGCCTGTAGGCATTCCAGGGCCCTTGGCTAGTTCCAAAGCCCCACCTGGAAACCGGGAGACGGGAAGCCTAGCCCCGGCGCCCTCTCGGGCCGCCTCTGTGACTCGGAGCTGTCACTTGATCTCTTTGGTCTCAGGTCTTAAATCAGTAAAATGAGCTGCTTGGCCAGATCCCCTCTAAAGTCAGTTTAGTTTTGACCTTCTACGGTTCTAGAATACCCAGAGCATTTTAAGTGACAAGTATTCCCTGTCACTCACCAATCCCATCCCACCTGATCACTTTTACTGCTTTCATTCGTAAGAGCTAACATTTGGTGAACCTCCTGGGCACTGAGGTAGGTGCTTTATGTGTGTTATCTCATTTATTTCTAACAAAAACATGAAGAGGTACCTACTATTATTCTCCCCGTTTTACAGGTGAGGAAACTGAGGCTGAAAGGAGCTAGCCAAAGATACATAAACAAGAAGTGACAGAGAAAGGATTCAACCTAAAACTGCCTGAATCCAACATCCCTTCCCTTTCCACTTCACCAAGGTGTTTGCCTCCTCTGCAGACAGAAGCCTGGGTGTGCGAGGCTCTATTTACCCAGAAGAACGTGTATGCCACTTGGCCATGCATTCTCTGCCGACCCTCTGGATTGTGTGTTTGGTTGTACATAGTAACTCAGCTTTCTCTGTGGTCTAAGATAAAACTAGTGTATACACTGAATCTATGAAAAAAACATTTACATCTCTAAGGAGGAAGCAAATCATCTTTTTTAAAGTCAGACTTTAAATACTGATTAACAATGTCATGTCAGCACAGGAAAAATGCCAGCTGGGTGTTTACCTTTGCATCAAAATGCAGAATTTTTGGCAACTCAAACACATTTTCAATTTTCTGATAAGTTTGAATAACTTAGTCCAAGATAAAAGCAAACTACTGAAGGTTAATCATTCTTTATCCCCTATACTAGAATAGAAAACCAAGCCATTTGTTTTTCTTTCACGTTGTTCCTGGCAGCTTTCCTCCCGCCTGCGCTGACTGCAGCCTGATCTGCACCCTGATCGCCACACCCCTGGTCACAGCCCCAGTTTCCCAGGTGTCCCTTTTTCTTCCCTACAACGTTTTAATTTTTTAAAAAATTTATTCCATTTTTTTCCTTACACTTTAGTCCCCTTATAAGCCCCTCCCCCTGCAATCACCACATTGTTGTCCGTGTCCATGAGTCCTTTTTCCTTTTCGCTCAGTATCTCCACCTAACCTCCCCACCCCTTAGCTGTCGGCCTGCTCTCCATCTCTGAGTCTGTCTCTATTTTGCTTGTTAGTTCAGTTTGTTCATTAGAATCACATATGACTGAAATCATATGGTATTTGTCTTTCTCTAAAAGGCTTATTTCACTTAGCATAATGTTCTCCAGGTCCATCCAAACTGTCGCAAAGGGTAAAATTTTTTCTTTTTTTTTTTACAGCTGAGTAGTATCCCATTGTGTAAATGTCCCATAGTTGTTTTATCCACTCATCTACTGATAGACACTTGGGCTGCTTCCATACCTATAAAGAACGCTGCAACGAACATGGGTGTGTGTATGTTCTTTCGAATTAGTGTTTTGGCTTCCTGCATATATATGAGGTCTGTCCAGAAGGTATCAAGTCATAAAGTGATGCCTTGGTCCCCTTCAAAGTAGGCACCTGGGACCTCACACAGTTCTCCCAAAGGCCATCAGCTGCCCTATCGTATTTTTCTGAATCTCATAGACAGATGGAAATCTCTTCCCTTTCAAAGGCAATTTTAGTTTTGGGAAAAGCAAGAAGTCACAGGGCACCAACTCTGGGCTGTAGGGGGGCTGGCTGAGTTACCTGGATTATTTGATGTTTAGCCAAAAAATTGCATGAGACGTGATGCACAAGTGGGCACATGTGGTGATGAAGCTGCCAATCACCAGTTGCCCATAGCTGTGGCCTTCTGGATCATCCAAATAGATTCCACAGAGGAATGTTCAAGCTTAACACAAAATTTGATGCAGATTCATTGCTCCACTCAGTCAGTCATTTTGAATGTGATGGCCACACAGTACAGCTGCTCACTCAACAGCGTCTACTACCCCCCTGACTAGTACAGTGAAGTTGTCATTGTTCACACATGTGCATTCCAGTCCACTGTCCTTGGCTGCCAGGTTACATCCCTATCATGCAAACCGTTCTCATTTTATTAACAATGACTGGAGAGACTTCATTTTCCCAGAAGTGGGTTTGCTGGGTCAAAAGGCAGATTCATTTTTAATTTTTTGAGGTATCCCCATACTGCTTTCCATAGTGGCTGTACCAATCTGCATTCCCACCAATAGTGCAAAAGTGTCCCTTTTTCTCCACATCCTCACCAGCACTTGTTGTTTGTTGATTTATTGATGATAGCCACTCTGACAGGTATGAGATGATATCTCATTGTGATTTTAATTTGCATTTCTCTGATGATTAGTGACATTGAGCATCTTTTCATATGTCTTTTGGCCATCTGTATGTCCTCTTCCGAGAAGTATCAGTTCAGGTCCTTTGATCATTATTTAATTAGGTTGCTTGTTTTTTTGGTGTTGAGTTTTATAAGTTCTTTATAAATCTTGCATATTTACTGACATCTGATAAGGCATTAATAACACCCCCTTTGGAAACTCACTATAGTTTTATTAAAAATAATAAAAAGAGGTTCTGTTTTATTCCATTCTGTCACCTTGTTCACCCAATAGAACCTGAATTATGTCATCAATAAATATGGCAAATACCTCTGAGATGCATATAGTAACAGCCTCTGAAACTATAGCTGAATTATCACTTTGTAATACCCATAATTTACCCATAATTTATGTAAGGTTTGGCATGCCAGGACCCAGTGAAGGTAAAATGTAATCA
>PVIA01012975.1:0-34607 GCA_004024845.1 Tonatia bakeri
AGGCTGCCAAAATGAGGAGACAAAGAAACAAGGCCCAAAGGAAAGAACAGGTCAAAACTCCAGAAAAAGAGCTAAACGAAATGGAGATTATCAATCTCTCAGATGCAGAGTTCAAAACAAGGGTTATAAGGATGCTCAAGGAACTTAGCGAGGACTTCAGCAGCATAAAAAGGACCCAGTCAGAAACAATGGATACACTAACTGAAATAAAGAACAATTTACAGGAAAACAACAGTAGAGTGGATGAAGCCAAGAATCAAATCAGCAACTGGAACACAAGGAAGCAAAAACAACCAATCAGAACAAGAAAGAATCCAAAAAAATTAGGATAGTACAAGCAGCCTTTGACACAACTCCAAAAGGTCCAATATTTGCATCACAGAAGGGTGCCAGAAGAAGACAAAGAGCAAGAAATTGGAAATCTACTTGAAAAAGTAATGAAAGAAAACCTCCCTAATTTGGTGAAGGAAATAGACATGTAAGGCCAGGGAGCACAGAGTCCCAAACAAGATGAATGCAAAGAGTTCCACTTCAAGACACATCACAATTAATATGCCAAAGGTTACAGATAAAGAGAAATCTTAAAAGCAGCAAGAGAAAAGCAGTTAAGTTACCCACAGGGGAGTTCCCATAAAACTGTCACTGATTTCTCAAAAGAAACTTTGCATGCTAGAAGAGACCAGCAAGAAATATTCCAAGTAATGAAAAGCAGTGACCTATAGCCAAGATGCTCTACCCAGCAAAGCTATCATTGAGAAATGAAAGGAAGATAAAGTGCTCCCCATCAAGAAAAAACTAAAAGAGTTCATCATCACCAAACCATTATTACATGAAATGTTAATGGGATTTATTTAAGGAAAAGAAGATCAAAACTATCAACAAGAAAATGGCATAACTACAAATCTATCAACAATCAAACCTAAAAAACAAATTTAAGCAAACAAGAACAGGAACAGACTCATGGATACAGAGAGCGTTTTGTTGGTTGCCAGATGCAAGCCGGGTGTGGGGGAATGGCTGAAGAGGTAAGGGGCATAAGTACAACTAGGCAGTTACAGAACAGTCATAGGGAGGTAGAAGTACATTATAGGAAATGGGTAGCCAAAGCACTTACACACATGAGCCATGGACATGAATAAAGGTGCAGGGACTGCCTGAGAGAGTGGGGGATGCTCTGTGGAGGAGGGGCACAGGGGGAAAAAATCAGGACAACTGTAACAGCATAATCAATAAAATATAATTAAAAATAAAATACTGCCTTGACAGCTAAAAAAAAAAAAAATCTAGTAAGAATTTAGTGAATTCTGATGACAAATAAATACTGAAATACCCATTTGTCATTTTGCTCCTATAAGGCAACTGCTATTACTGGTTTGTCTAATCAATCAAGGAATAATTAAAACAGAAAAAGTAATAATAAATATGCTGAAATATATTTAAAAAAACCCTAAGTTAGCAAAACTTTGAGATATCTGGCTGAACTGGTTTCCTAGGAAAATAAAAGTTAACCCCAGGAGAGAGAAAAATTGGATTAATTAATCACAACAGAAAAGAATTTATGAGGGGAATGGTAGGGGGTAAATGCAGACAACTGTACTTGAACAACAATAATTAAAAAAAAAAATAAAAAATAAATTTTAAAACACTACATCTTAAAACAAATTTGAAACTTATGATGTCACATGAATTTTATAAATTGTAAACAGATGGTTTTGATACCTTAACTAAAACAGTTTCAGAGTCCAAAGTCTAAAGAAAGATCAAAGCTTCCAAACTGTTTTTATAGTTAGCTCCTTATTGTTTCAAAGTCTAACCAAGAGGACACACATAAAACCACGAAAAATTATTGTCTATCACTGCAAAATTCCTAAATTGCTATCAGCAAACAGAACTTAACAGTTCATTAAGATTGGTCAATACTATATGTGACTCAACTCTGGAATGCAAATGTAACTAAATGTGAAAAGATCTATTTGTATAATATTAACAGATTAATGGAAAAACAGGTATGCATTCATGTCGATAAACCTTGAAAATTTACCTGATAAAGTTCAATTTCCATTCCTAATTCAAAATCACTTAGCAAACTGGGAAAAGATTAATACTTCTAATACGACAAAGTAAATATCTCAAATAAAAGGCTACATTACACTTAACACACTAGAAGCATTTTCAGTACAATAAGGAACATGCCCAGGAAAGTATTATTTCTTTTATTCCATATTTGTTGTAGAAATATTGTATCAATTAAATTAGAAAAAGAAGGAAAATACTGAGAAGGCAAAATACCATTTTTAGGTATGATTCTAAGACTAGAAAACCCAAAAGAATCACATGAAAAAAAAAAAACTATTACAAAAAAAGGAACACAATCAGGTGGTGAAAAATTAATATCCAAAGCTAACAGCTTTTATATACACAAACTATAACCAGAAAATATAATGTGAGGGGAAAAAACCCTGAAATAATCAGGTACAAACCACCCCCTACCACCAAATAACATATACATCCTATTCAAATCTAAATAGGTACATAAAATTAATTTTAATAGGTAGGATATCCCACACTCTTGGCTAAGAACAGCTAATATTATAAAAGTGATGATATTCACCAAATTAGTCTATTAATTCAATGCAGTCCTACTTAGAAAAAGATTACTAGAACTTTGGAGAAAATGAACAAAATGGCAGTCAAGTTCATTTGGAAGAAGAAGCATACAAGAGCCAAAGAATTTCTCCTGTGCAAATGGTGTTTATAATGGAAGGCACAAAATGGAGAGGGAGGAATGTCATGCAGAGCTCAATCAGCACTTGAAAACACACTATGAAGCTTCAATAATTAAGAGTTTATTATGAGAGAAGAAAATGGACTGAGGAGTAAAGACAACCACAGAAATAGGCCCACAAAAAAAGGAACATTGGTTTATGATAGCTTTCTCAATCAACCTCAGTGCTATTGATGACCATTTCTGACAACCAAAAATGTCTCCAAATGTTGCCAAAGTCTCCTCAAGGGCAAAACTGCTCCTGGTTGAGAACCACTGGTTTATAATAATGATGATATTTCACAGTGGGGGTTAGGAGAACAGATAATCATTATTAAATAGTTTAATGGTATTGGAATAATTTGCAATTGGTCTGGTGAAACATATAGCTGAATCCATCTTTAATTTGTTTATAATTTTTAAATTAATGTTTAATTTTACAAGCAATAGATGTATATTTTACCCTAGTAAAAACCAAACATCCATTCCTCTCACTCCTCAGAAACAACCACAAGTGAGTTGGAATACATCCTTCCAGGAGCTTTAGCAAGGCATTAAAATATGTATATGTACTTGTAGAAAATATAATTTGATGAGGGAAAAAGCTCTAGAAGAAAGCATATGTGAACTGATTTATAACCTAAAATACACAGGATTTTGTAAGTAGAATACAAAATCTAGATGCCATAAAAGGTTGAGTTAGAATTTGTAAAAATTTAGAAACTTTTATATAGCAAAAATCGCATAAAGTTGAAAAACAAATAAAATATCAGAAAAAGTAATTTTCAATACAGGGAAGAGCCAACTTCTTATAGAAAGAATATAAATTATTAAGAAAATGATGATTAACAAAGGAAATGGCAATTAAAGAGAAAAATTACAAATGCCATCAATCACTCAAAGAAATATAAATTATAAAATGAGCCCTGGCTGGATAGCTCAGTTGGTTAGAGCATTGCTCCAAGGCACTAAGGTTGTGGGTTCAATCCCTGGTCAGGATACACATAAGAAGCAACCAATAAGTACATAAATAAGTGGAGCAATAAATCTCTCTCGCAAATCAATAAATAATTCTTTACAAAAAAACCCAAACCAAAAATGAGACACCATTTTTTACTTATTATATTGTTAAGAAGTATGATAATATCCCACAGTTAGTACAGGTATGAAGGATCACTCCAATAATTTTTGGGAAAAATTTTTTAATTATATTTTATGTTTATTTTTTATTATATTTTATGTTTATGTTTATGTTTATTATATGTTTATGCTATTCAGTTGTCCCAAATCCCCCCTGTCCCTTAGCTCCCCTCCACCCAGCATAGTTTTTGGAAGTTTTAAATGACCCAATTTTCTGGTGAACAATTAGCACATGTTCTTTGACCTTCAAATTGCAGCCCTAGTAATCTATCACATGTATAATACTCAAAAGAGTTTGACAACTATACATGAAGATTTAATAGCAAAACACTACATACAACCCAAATGCACATCAAATAGATACCAATTAAATAAAATACAGCATGTCCATACAAAGGGAATACCATGTAGAAAATGCAAAGAATAAGGCAGACCTTCTCAAAAAGCTCCAAGATGTATTTTGACAAGAATAATGCAAATAACACAAATGGCATGATCACTCCTGGGGGGGGGGGGAGAAAGAGAGAAGAAAAGAAAAGAAAGGAAAAGAAAAGAAAAGAGAAAAGAAAAGAAAAGGAGGAGGATGGGAGGGGAGGGAGGAAGACTTAAGGTTAAGCCTGGCTATACAATTCTTAAGAATCCAACCCAACTCTGGAATCAAAGGGTTCAATTGCGTTTCTGAATGAATTCCTTTCTATCTGAATTTGTTCTATTCAGGAACCAAAAAGGTTAAAATATCAAATGGATACTTGTACATGTATAAAAAAGGAACATGTATGATGTATACGCATGCCTCTTTTCCCTGAAGAAATCACAACAAGCTGCTAAGATATAATCTGCTTTAAATGATAAGGGTTTTGCTTCCTATTTTGTACCTTTCTGCACTATTTGAGTGTCCCACCACTATACAACATTATTTCTAAATAATGCGTATTTCTGAATTTTTAAAATTCCTAACCTTATCCATCACCTCAAAAAAAATGTCAACAGAACTCTGCAAGGAAGATTAATAACTCTCACTTCTAGTCTTTGGACCCACTATGTATGTAAAAGCCAATTAATAAATACTGTTAATTTAAATGACTAACATCATGAGACCAGGAAAAAAAAAAAGGAAAATACAAAAAGAAACATCAAGTGCACTTTTTTAAATATTAAATTCTCAGACAATTAAAAACCCTAATACCTCCAGATTTCTCATTAGAAGAGGAAAGGAACTATCTTTAGGAAATGAAAATAAAGTTAAATACAAGATCAGACTATAAAAACTGTAGAAATACTTCCCAAATATTCATTTTTGACACCATATAGTTACATACTACTTACCCAGCTTGGAAAATCAGACCAAGTTGGAACTCGCTGACAAAGGTCCCGGAGAATACGTATGATAATCACACAGGACTGCAGACCATTAGCTCTAGCCTTGAGAGCAACACAAAAACCAATTGAATTAATCTTAGAAATATTGAAAATATCCCTTGATGAAAAAAAGTTAAAATACCACTGTTCAATGGAAGCTCAGATAAAAAATAAAACAAAAATAATCACACTTGGAATTGGATTCAATGAGCTGCCATTTACAGCAATATTTTATGCCAGGGTTAGTATTTAAAAGCTGGTGTTTTAGGTCAAAGTAAACAGATTATACAAGAATAATCTTTCTTGATACCCTGTGAACCTTGACCTGTAATCATTTGAATCAGTAAACTTAAAAAAAAAAAATCTGCCTACAGTAGAAATAAAAGAAAAAGTAAAGAGCTAAAAAGTTTGTCTAGGGACTGAAAGGTTAAGGAAATCTGTCTGGTTTCCCTTCTGTGCCTTTGCATGACTGCAAAGTCACTAAACCAAACAGCTGCTTCCTCACCTTTCACTCCCTACACTTATTAACTTAGAGAAAGAGGGGGAAAAAATCTTAAAACTATACACAAAGCTTTAAACACATATTCCATTATTTAAAGCAAAGTTAATCTGCAGCCTTATGGAATATAATATATATACACAAACATGTGATGTTCCTAAACAAGTCAACTTTAAGTATAGCTACTAAAAATAAAAATAAAAAGACCCAAACTACAAAACACCCTCAAAACTTCTAAATTCATTGTCAAATTAATAGTAACTGCAATATGCAGATCTTCAAACCCAGCTTTCTATGTTAACATATTTTCTGAAATTTAATTTAAAATAGTGTTGCTTGGGTAATCTTTTGCAATGTTTAAACACAGTTAAACATGTTGTACTGAACTACTCTCTCATAAGGCTACAATAAAAAAGTAAAATGATGTTCCGAACCTGGAACCACTTAGCGTGGCGTAGAGCAGCCAGAGCGTCAAGGCATTTTTGCCTGTCCAAGACGTCCGGTGGGTCTTTCACCATACCCGAGGTTACATCTAAAATGGATTGAATTGGCAAAATGCAGTGAGGAATGGGTGTTTGACCAGGTGAGCAAGACACTTCCTTAAAGTAGCACCAGTGTCACACAAGCCATTTGAGAGTTTATCAGTACTTTAATATACCCAGGAGATTATTTTCAACAAATTTACATAATCCAACAGGACAATCAAAAGGAGAACTAAACTCTTATTTTAAAAATACAATAATTTCTCCAAATATAAGCCCTACCCACCAAAATAAATCCAAAAAGAAGGATTACTGGACACAGTGCACCAGCACAAAGATGACAAGACAAGAGGGAACACAAAAATCCACCTTAATAAATGAGAATGTACAATAAACTACTGAGTTTGTTCAGTATTGTAAATGGTCATAGGTTACTCTGGGGCTAATATAGCAAAGAATTAATGATAAATGTGGAATGACAACACAGTAATAACCATAGAAAAATAAAGCAGCAAAAACTGGCATTTCTATGAGTTCAACACTTTCTCTTCCATTAGGAGCTTTTTAGTTGAAAGGGAATATGAAATGCCCTTTAAAATCCAAAGTTCCCATAAAGTGTTCTAAAGAATAACTGGAGAAAAACAATGGGTAACGTAGAAAAGGGCAAAAGGAACCAGCATGGTTAAACAGAGTTAAGTATTGAAATAGAAAAGATGAAGTAAACGAATGCTTTGATAATACGTAGGGTCCAAGGTTATTATAACTGATTTTAAGCATATTATTATATTAAAACATAAATGAGCAACACAAAACTTGAGAAGAAAATCTGAACCTAAACCAGGGCAAAAAGTTAACGTATTCACCTAAACATATCTGTAAAATGTGTTTAAATATAACAGCGAAGTTGCTAATGGAACTATTCACAAGTAAATAGCAAGTCAGTCAGTCAAATTCACAACTCTTCATGATTTTTAGAGTATACATATTTTCTAAATATAGGGAAATTATATTCCAGGCAAGTAATCTACTGAATTTAACAGTCTTCTGGCTAAAGAGCAGGAACATTATGGGACATTTAGAATTATAATTTAATGAATTATGGAAGGCAACAAATGGATGAGGGAAAAAGATAAAATCTATGATAAAAGAAAACATTAAAGATGATTTTATTTTAAGAGTACTATTATAATCATGGGCAAGTTACTTTATTTATTTATTTTTTAATCCTCACCTGAGGATATGCTTACTGATTTTTAGAGAGCGGGGAAGGGACGAAAAGAGGAAGAGAATCATCAATGTGAGAGAGAAGTATCAACTGATTGCCCCTCTCTCTTGTACACACCATGACTGGGTCTGAACCTGCAACTCAGGCATATGCCATCACTGGAAATCAAACCAGCGACTTTGTGATTTATAGAATGACACTCCAACAAACTAAGCTACCTGGCCGGAGCGACTGTTCATTTTATACGACCATATAGAAATCTTAAGAGATACGTGTCCATATTTTGAGTAGATAACATATAAAAACATGTATTTTAAAGTGATGAATTCTATGCCCTGTCTGGACATTTTACTGTAAGTTCTTACTCCCTAAATAATCAGATGGCACAGATTTTTGAGAAGACATTCTTGAAGGGAGATTTACAGATAATCAAAGAATGCAGTATTCTGAGAATAAACACTAGGAGGAATTGGGGTACTCAAAAGAAACTATCAAGATAAAAATATTAGTTATTTTTAAAAAGCAATAAACAATCTTAAAACCTACAAGACCAACTACCAAATCTAGAAATATACTGAACATGAGAAATGAACTACTCTGAAATAAGAAAAAGGCACACAGGAAAGCACAGCCAACTAAGGAAGTAAAAAAGAAAGGAAAAGAAACACCACCAAGAAAATCCCCACTTCCCAAAGCAGGGTTACAGAACATGCTGAAAGACGCTCTTTCCATGCCCCTACTTATTTATTAACATTTTCTTAAGCTAGAATGCAAATAGGTGACAATGTGCAATTTCTTTCTAAAAATGTTTCACAATTTCTAATGTTAATTCAGAATGTTATAATTTCCTCCAATATGTAAGGAATTTTATTTTGCAAACAAACATCCATAACTTTGAAAAATTTAATTATTAATACAATTTTAAAGATGTCAAGACACCTATTGCAATTTAAAAACAAATTAAGAGCTAGAAAATTTCTGTTAAATTTAGAGTGTGGATTTTTGCACCCATTTTATATTTCAAGTGGATTAACCCCTTAGATATACTGTACTAAAATCATTCTTGTTTCCTAATACCCAGTTAAAACAAAACAAAAATCAGTTAATTTATTTAAAAAAATAAAAAAGCAAATTCTTACTCTACATGAATGTATTTCATAAACTTTAAGGGGTTAATCACCAGTTAGAAAACATGCTGTGTCCACACTATTTTATGATTAAAAGTTAATGGGAATATATTAATTTAAATTAACAAGGTTATGTAAAATATATAATCCACCCAGCCATTTAAAAACTAGTGTGAACACTGCTCAATTCTAGAAAAGACAATGACAAAACAAAACAGCCACACAAAGGACAAATAAATGCCAGGCTCTGCATCCAAAATCCCTTCTTAGTCAAATGGCAGGTGTGACACTGAGCTTTTGAAAACCTTGGTCAAAAATCCTTCCGATGTCTTGGCAGCAACCCCTGACAGGAATCAATCCCCTCTGCTAGAAGGCTTTGGACCGGGCCTGATAAGCTACAGGTGGAAAAAAACACATACAATACTTGACTTGCTGCAGAAAACACTCTGGAGCAAGGGTTAGAGCATTTTGAACATTTCAAGCTTCGAGTCAATCAAACATTTATTTAATATTTAACTGTCAAACACAGTACCATAAAACAGATCTGTCATGCGTTTAACAGTTATTTCGACAATTTAATCGTTTCCTGTAATTAATTTTTGGTATTAAATAGGACTGTTACGCATTAAAGAGGCTACCACACTATGCGCAAGTCTCAAGTCTAGTGATTGAAAATCACTCTTCCGGCAAAGCCTTCCTTACCCCCTGAACTAACTCCCCAAAGCAAGCTATAGGCTTTAAATGATTTTAAGACACAGAGCACTGTGAGCTGCAGTGAGAGAGAATACATACCGTTATTCTGCAGCAAGAAAGAAGCAATCTTCATAATGAAGCTAAAGACATGGTTTACTGCAGTTATCTGCAGCAAGGAATATTCTATCAATGTTTCTACACTTTTTGCACATTCAACTTTTCAGCTCAGTGTCTTCAAGTAAAATCTTTCAAAATTTGGACTGATCATTTCTCTCAAAATAATATTTATGAAATTCAGAACAATACTTCTATATCAAGTCTGGGTCAGACAAAAATATAATTTTGTTTCCTTTAGAAGGAATGGGTTATTAAAACTCTACTACAAATATGATACCATTGACTTTAGACTTTTGCAACATAAAATGACTTGATACTGCACAGATTAAACAGCTTAAATATAATTGGGCAAAATGTGCTCTGAAATAAAGTTAATTGGTTATACAAGTATATTTTCATCGTAAATATAGCAACTTTTATTTATAGCATATCACATTTGAAGATTTTTTTCCCAAATCCTAAGAGTCACATGCTGATTATGAATTGACTCAGGAACTGTTTTTTCCAGCAATATCCACAGCCAAACCTTGAATGGAAGTTCATGTTCATATAAAAGATCCTTTACACAAAACCCATTTATCTATAAGACGCAAAGCTCATAGAACATACAAGTCCTGATATGGTGTATATACAAAGTACACAAAATTAGACAAGTCTCCCAATGACGTTTTTAATAAAATGTTCTTTTTCCTGGGCTGTAGAAAGCCCAGTGCCGTAAAAAAAATTGCTTTGCTGTAAGAAAACAAGTTTAAAGTGACAGTAATTGAGAACCTACTGATGCTATTTTAGAAAAATTTTAATATTCAATATATGTTACTCTTTTCTCCTGTATACCACAAATATTAGAGTAGACTGTAACTCCATAATCATCAAGTTAAGATGTACAAAAACAACATGAAAGGAAACAAAGTAAATTTTATCTGACCCATAAAACAAGGAAACCAACATATGGCAGACACTGACCATGCTTTTCGGCTTAAGCTTTTGAAGCTTTGAAAATGTTACAGAACAGTCCTTAAAGCAACATTGCTGGCACCAGCAGGATTTCATATTCTACAATTGTAAAGTAAATCCTGAATTGTACTAACTCACTAACTACACCTACACTATTTATTTTCCAGTATCTCTAGTATAAGAGTGGGTTCAAATGCCCAAATCTATGTGCATTAGGATATTCTGCATTTATGAAAGCACTCCAAACCAAACAACAACCTCAGAGAACTAGAAATACTTTTACCACAGGACAAGCCAAATTCATGATTACATATGTAACAATGCCTCTAAAAATATACCTTAGGAGTATTCAACCAATTTCATTTCTGAAACTCTCGTCTTTGTGTAAGACAAGGTATGAAAAATAAGTTCAATTTGTGGTCCCTTACTAGCAACATTTAATTTTTTTATGTGCCACGACTATGCTGGTAAGAATGATTTTGAACTTTTTTTTTCCAGAAATCTGAGGTTAGTGAGAAAAGAAAAAAAATCAAGAAAATCAATAATACCATGAGTGTTTTTATATAAAAATACATAACTAAAAAGAACACTTACTGAGAAATGATCTTAAGTAAAACTGATTGCTATATAAGTTAAATCCATCAAATTCAAATGTAATGCCAGCATGTTGCCTTCTAGGGCTTAATGCCATCTTAAAGAGTAGGCAAAGAAAAAACGTTAAGAGGAAAAGTAGAATGTTTAATGGTTTTCCAACCTCCTTCCCTCATGTTCTCTTCTCGAATAATTGGAGATGTTAGGGTGATAGTGACTTGCATTTTGGGTTCCACACATGAATTCAAAATTATTGCTGCTTCAGACACAGCGCATTTTATGTCATACTTCTCAGGACTTATAACCTACATAATGAAAAATACAAGAAATTAATTGGACCTTTTACATTACCAGACAAAGCAGTTTCATTGTGACTCTTTCATTTTCTCATTACCACGACCATTTTGTAAGGACTAGATCATAATACTACTCCCTTTAAGAGGCCTTGCAATAAATGTAAATATCACTGAACTCTCTAATATATGTTTCTATAAAATGGGGACAGCAATTCTATCCTACAGGACTGTTGGAGGATTAAGTGAATCAACTATACGAAGCACTTAAAACAGTGCCTGCCAGGTACATAAGTGCTATACAAATGTTAATTATGATAATGATGAGGAATTCTATTTCTTTTGCTTATTCACTTGTACGATAGGTACAGACTGATTTGGAAAGAATATTCTGCTTTTTGCTTAATTGTTTAACTGTTAATTATTTAGTTAGGATACAACATTTCTTGTTTTATGGTTGTACTAAGCACCACAGTTAGAATCAAAATGTTTTTTGCAAATTTACATAATTCTTTCAAGGTCTTCAAATCTCTGCTTTTCTCTCCTCATTGCCCTTTCAGCATCAACAGAGGAGTAAAAGTAGATAATCCCCATTCTGCTGGCTCTTAATACTTAGTAAGATTCACTCACAATGAGAAACTTCATAGTTGGAATAATGGTAATACCAAGCAAACAACAATCAGTGCCACAGATGTCAGAACTGAAGCTCAATAGTGTGCTTCATTATTCCTTTGTTACTAGTTGTTCTGCTGTGGTCAGGTACTATTTATTCTAACTCATTACTACACAATACCTATTACCATTAAAATGTCAATCATCACTGTATTTAAAAATGCCTAATTAGCCCTGACTGGTGTGGCTCAGTGGACTGAGCACCCGCCTGTGAACCAAGGGTCGGTGGTTTGATTCCCAGTCAGGGCATATGTCTGGGTTGCAGGCCAGGTCCTCAGCAGAGGAAATGCCAGAGACAACCACACACTGATGCTTCCTTCCCTCTCTTTCTCTCTCCCCCCCCCCTCTCTAAAAATAAATAAAATCCTCTAAAAAATGCCTCAGTAATTGCAAGGTTGGAAATAAGTTCCATACATTAAATTACTGAAAGAATCTTTATTTTAAATCTCAGTATGAGATTCTGTCAGGCTAATATATAGTAAAACTTTAAAAAATTCAAACTTAAAAAAATTGCTTTTGCACAACCAAAAGGAGATATTGTATTAATTGTGCATTGCCACAATTTGCCAAATGGACACCAAAGAAGTGGTTCCTACTGTGTAACACAGAAACCTGGGGAAATTTGACTCAAAAAGACTATATTTTATTAAAGACATATGTATTCAACTAAACTGGCAAGAAGTTCATGATTTTTAAAAAATTTAAGCTTCCTATACATGGGCTTTGTTTCAAAAAAATCACTTTCTATTCTGATCAACTGCCTTCTCTCTGATGATTCAAATCTCGGAAAAAGGACAGGAAGAAGACATGTAATTTTACATTTTAAAATAATTTCAAAAGATGGCTTTGTACCAAATAGCAGCACTATAAAACCTAGAAAGACAAAGTAGAAAATGACCGTATCAATTCCCACAACCAAGAATAAAAATAAAACTCAATATGGAAAGTCAAGCCAAAATTTTAAAGGCTATTTCGACTTTAAGCTGAAGCACAGGTAGTCCTGCCAAAAACTTTAGAACCACACAAGGGGTAAAAATGAACATTTCCATTACACTTACAGCAAGCTGTTTGGGTAGTTTTTCTGCAATACGACTTAACAATGTCTTTGAAGGTTTCTCTGAGCATAGCAAAACAAGGTTGACATTTCTATCTCCTCGGAGAAGTAGTCCTTTTGCCAATACTCCCACTCGCAAAACTCCTTTTAAAGCTCTGCAATGAAATCAAATTATGATATTTGTCTTCTCAACCAGAACCATGATAGTCTCTAATACACAAGAGTAAATTAATAACTTCTATAAAATTTTCAACTACAGTAAAAAAGATTCAACATTTTTAGAAGTATTTTTCATTTAGGTATTCATTTATGTATAAATACATAAAGAGTTAGGTTCTCATAGGGACAACTGAAAAGCAAAGAACATTAAACGCTTCTTTATCACATTTACAAATTAAAACCAGTTATTTCTAATATATTTTGTGTTGCATTTACAAATCAGAATTAGAGTCATGTCTAAAATATTTCCAAATAAAGGGAGCATGAAAAGTTATAGATCATAATGCAAAACTGGATAAGAAAGATATTGCTAAAGCTTGGGCTTATTCACATTTTATAGTCAATGTGTAAAAGAAAAAGTTGCTAAAACAAAGACTGAATATAGGACAGATACGACAAATAAAAAAAAACTGAACAGCAGATGAACACAGAAAACTAAAAAGGTAACTTTAAAAACAGACTCAAAATAGTTTTCTATAAATTTAAATAAAATGCATAAATTTACAAGGTTGAAGATTGGATGGAATTGTGTGTTTCACATTTTAGCAAAAGCAGTTGAATAAATACATCAGATATCTAACCCAAGTATGATAAGACATGTAGACTCAAACCATAGAGTTTTCAGTCTTTGTAAGTTTTATTTCAAGTAAGTCCATGTAAGGAAAACCAAAAATATACAAAGTAGATAACTCTGAAAACACACCTGTCTTTACCTCCCTCCTTCTTATCATCTCCCTCCTTGCTCTTGCTCTTCTCATGTTCAGACAAACTGTCTGAAACAAGTTTTAAAGCACGTTCAGTGATAGAAACAATTTTCTGAACTGCCTGTAATTCCTCTTCAGTCGGGTAAATAGTTGCATGCTTTGTCATTACATAACGGTCATCAGATGAGTCAGGACGACGTAAAGGCTACAGAAAGAAAAGTTACTTCATTTAAAAAAAAAGCTTCCTGAGAAAACACACACTATTAGTTTAAAAATAAACATATTGTTGTCTTACCTTCTCAACAACAAAGTCAATTATGCAAAATGTTCATTTAAAACAAGCTTTTCCTTTTTTCCATTTCAGTAAAGGCAAAAATGGAAACTATGTAAAGTTACTCTAGCCATATTCTACCTACATATGTACATACTTTGCCTTAAAGCAAGTAAAATTATAATATACACCATCTAAAGTCATGACAACACTTTTGACACAACTTCAAAAACCAAATGATTCTGAAACTATTTTTTGCTTTTAATAAAATGTTTTTCAAGTGCTTATTCTGTGTAAAGACAAATGAGAAAGAAAATAGGTTAAAAAGGAGGAATTTGCTGTTTTTTTCTAAGTGCTATCTAGAAAACAAAACAAACAAAAGATCCTCTTCTTTTCTGTAGCCTAAACTTCTATGAAATGTTCCTCACACTCAAGGGGTCTCCTTCTTTTACCTACATCCCAAAGAACACAAACTCTAAGATGCTAATCTTTCCTACAGTTTTCCTAATACATCAACTCTGGTGTTACCCTTGAACTGTTTACATACTACCCCTTATCCTGCACTCAATCAATCATAAGTAGCAGTAGGTTTTAGACGGCCAGGATTTAAAGAAGGAAAAAAGATTCTAAACCACCAGTAATAAAAAGATAAATCAGTTCCTGCTGATCTAATCTAAACAACAACAAAGGCAAGAAATTCTTTTATGTTGGCAAAAGGAGCTCTCTTTTCATTTGTCTTTATAGAAAAGACTCATGGAAATTGTATGAAGTCTTATACACAAAGACAGCCAGTGAGAAGCTATAATAAAAGGAGGAAAAGTTCTAAATCAGATGAAAAAATTACATCAAGATTACAACACTATTAAGTCAAAGAATTAGGCTCCCAAACTGCTACCTCCTAATGATTAACAAGTTCTACACTTTCACCCCCACATAAACAAAGTGGACACTCACTGCAGGCCCCTGTGGCTGAGGAGGCATGCCCGGTCGGACTCCCAGAAGGCCTAATGGACCTGGAGGACCATGAGGATAGCCGCCATCAGGCATTCGGCGGCGATCATCCCAATGATGTTGTTCTTCCTCCATTCTTCTCCAGTACATATCCTCTTCATAACGTCTGAAACAGAGAGTAACATTACAAGCCTATAAAAAAATACAAACCAAGAATTTACACCAATAATGGCATGAAACAATTAAAAACCCCAAATCTGCCTTACTAACACCTTCCCTTTTCCCCTACTGTATCTGATTTCCTTTATTTGCTTTCATTTAGAAGTAAATGGAAGTGAAGGCAGGTGAAAAGAGAAGGTAAGAATACAAACAGAAAAGCAAAACAAAATTTTAGCCCGAAGTCAAAGTTGAAAGAACAAGCATCAGAAACCTCAGTTCCTTCCAACCTCTCTATTTTAGGAAGAGACTGCCAACTTAAATGTCTACCTAAAGTGGACAGACTATTAAGGTATGTGAGTGAAAGGATCCAAAGCAAATGTTCAGGAATTTCTTCCTGTATCCAAAGAAATGTGCTCTCTCTTTTTTTTTATAGAGAACCTCTTAAGACCACCCTTAATTTCCCCATTTATGACACGGGTAGAGACAAAGACATTTCTCTATGATAAGGAATAATAGAGCAAGACAATGATAAATGGCAACTCACATTCTGTCTCATTCTTGGGAATATTAAGAGTGTGTTCTGGCTAAAGACAACAGTCGTGACTCAGCTCCGATTAATTATTGACATAAGATAATACATGCTGTAATCTTAAAATCACCAGGATTCTAATGTTTTTAAATGTCTTTGATATTGGTCTTTAACTGTTGGTTCAGATTTAAAAATACCATGTACACCAAATAAAACCAGCATGGGCTGAACTTGGACTATGGACAGTTGATAGATAGCCTCTGGTTTAAGGGTCAACATTTTCAGAATCTAATTTCTTTTCATCATCTCACTCTCATTTCTATCCTCACTTTCAGCTTCACACTAGGACACCAATATCTCCTAAAGGAAATCATGTCACTAAAGGAAATTTGTGTAGCCGTAAGGTTTTACTAGACAAATTTGTTTAATACAAAACATAAGAAGTATGCTTTCTCAAGTAGCACTGTAGAAACTACCAGTTCTGTCAGATTGGGGGTGAGTAGCGCTTTTTTAGTTCATCCAACTTAGGACCAGACGTTAACATTACTTAGGTCTTGGGAGGAAATGAATAAAAATAGCTTGAAGGCTCTGGCAAACCATGTTCATTCAAGTTTCAAATAGTTTACTGTTATTACTAAAGATGATTAAGTTAAATAAGGGCAAGG
The DNA here is from genome assembly GCA_004024845.1 of Tonatia bakeri. NCBI lineage: Eukaryota > Metazoa > Chordata > Mammalia > Chiroptera > Phyllostomidae > Tonatia > Tonatia bakeri. The sequence goes on from PVIA01012975.1 coordinate 16,469, forward strand.
ACCATTATGTATTCTTTCTTTTTAAAGAAAATTTTTTTTAAAACTTTGTTCTTTTTAAAAAATATTTCATTTATTTTTATTTTTGTAAAGATTTTTTAAAAAGCTTTTTCTTAAAAAAAAAAATTTATTTATTTATTTTTAGAGAGAAGGGAAGGGAAGGAGAAAGAGGGAAAGAAACATCAATGTATAGTTGCCTCTCGCACATCCCCTACTTGGGGACCTGGCTTACAACCCAGGCATGTGGCCTGACTGAGAATCAAACCGGCAACCCTTTGTTTCGCAGGTCTGCACTCAATCCACTGAGCTACACCAGCCGAGACTTAAAGATTTTATTTATTTTATACTTAGAGAGGAAGGGAGGGAGAAAGAGAGAGAGAAACATCCGTGTGGTTACCTCTTACATGCCCCTACCTGGCCCGCAACCCAGGCACGTGCCCCGACTGGGAATCAAGTGCTTTGCAGAACAACACCCAACCAAACCAGCTACACCGGTCAGGGTTATCCAATGTTTACCAATTCACACCGGTATTGTATATCGATACCTAGTCAGGGCACATGCTTCTGGCACATGGTAAGTGCTTAATAAATACATATTGGTGAACAGAAAAAGAACTGCATAATCTAGGTATACAGAAGACTTTTTAATTAATTACAAAGGCAGAAACTTCATACAGAATACGAACAGTGGATTTAAATACATTTTAAAAATCAATATATAAATAAGAGCAAAAACTATTTAAATAACATGTTAATAATAGCTTAGTATCTACAGCATAAGAAGTGTCTATATGAATCAACAGGTAAATAAAAAAATAAACAGGCAATTTACCACAGAAGAAATATAAGTGGTCAAGCACAAAATAAAAATTCAGTTTCCCAAATATAAACAATGGAAATTGAAAGAAAAATGGCTTCCACATTTCATTCTCTCATTGGTAGCAATTGTAATAAATGATAGCAGCAGTTCTCAAAGTGTGATCCAGGAACCCCAGATGGTCCCTAAGACACTTGCACGGGATCAATGACATCAAAATTACTTTCATAATAATGTTCATACATTATTTGCCTTTCCCATTCTCATTCTCTTATGAGTACACAATGGAGTTATCCAGAGGCAAAATGTGGAAGTATGACATACTGAACATAGAAGCACATGTGAGAATTATGCTGTTTTCTTTTTTCAGATTTTATTTATTTATTTTTAGAGGGGGGGGGAGGGAGGGAGGGAGGGAGGGAGAGAGAGAGAGAGAGAGAGAGAGGGGGGGGGAGAGAGAGAGAGAGAGGGAGAGAGAGGGAGAGAGAGAGAGAGAGACATCAATGTGCGGTTGCTGGGAGACATGGCCTGCAACCTAGGCATGTGCCCTGACTGGGAATCGAACCTGCGATGCCTGGTTCGCAGCCCGCGCTCAATCCACTGAGCTACACCAGCCAGGGCAAATTATGCTGTTTTCTTTTAAGCCAGACATTAAAGAGACTTGCAAAACTGTAAGACAATGTCACTTAGATGATTCTGGGGAAGAAATGGTTATTTTATAGTTAATTTTCACCATACTATATTTATTAAATATATTTAATCTAATATTACAATGTAATTGTTGAATGTTATAGTTAACTAACTTGAATATAGTTAAAATTTCATTTTAAAATTAAATTAATAATATTTAAACTTCTCAGATTTAATTTCTAATATAGTAAATCTTGACAGCTATAATCCACATAAGTATAAAGGGTCTTGAGACCAAAAAGTTTAAAGACCACTAAGTTATACTATCTAGTACAGGCTGAAGTATGGGTATCTTTGAATCAATCATTTCTGAGACTTATTATTAGCAACTAATCATGACTTATGCAATAATATAGCCTCAAGGATGGTCAATGTAATTATAATAGGGAAATATGGGAAACAATCTAAATATCTGATAATATGGAACTGGTTATAAAGAATATTTTACCTCTGTGTAAGAAAATACTATGCTGCCATGAAGGAAGGGTTACAGAATATGCATCCATTATGCTTCTGTTCATATTCTTGGGACTATATTTTAAAACTGGCACACAAATACTCATAGGAACAGTACTCATGATAGCCCAAAACAATACAACACAAATGTCCACTAATTGATGAACAAAATGTGGTAGAGCCATAAAAAGGAATGAAGCGCTGACATAAAACAGTAACATGCATGAACCTTGAAAACATTATGCTAAGTGAAAACAGCCAAACAAAAAAGACCACATATTATATGATTCCATCTATATGAAATCTCCAGAACAGGCAAATCCACAGAGAAAGTAGTATATTAGCAGTTGCCTAAGGGTACAGGGAGGAGTTGGGGGAAAAAGGCAGGGGTTGCAAATGGGTTGCAAACTGGTGTTTTAGGGAGGTGATGAAGATGTTCTAAAATTGACTGTGGCCCTGGCTGGTGTGGCTCCAGTGGATTGAGCACCGGCCTGATGATCAAAAGGTTGCCAGTTTGATTCCCAGTCAGGGTATACGCCAGAATTCTGGCCAGATACCCAGTAGGGGGCACTCACACATTGATGTTTCTCTCCTTCTCTTACTCCCTTCCCCTCTCTAAAAACAAATAACTAAATCTTAAAAAATAAAATAAAATAAAATTGATTATGGTGATGGCTGTGTAACTTGTGAATGTATGTGAATTGTACCATTAAAGATATGGCAGTTAAGTCAATAAAACTGAAGACATCTTTAGAAGATGTTTCTCATTTTCTTTCCATATATATTACACACACACACACACACACACACCCTCTAAAGTTTTTAAATAAACTTTCTTCTTAAAAAACACACTAAGATGTCTAGACTCTACCAAATCTTAAATGTAATATTTTTAGCATGTAACCAAATGTTCTATTGTTTGTTTTAAACTCAGGCATTTATTTATAGTATTAAACTATTTCTTCATATATTTAATATGTATAAGATACCACTCAACCACATAATTCCTAATACCAAGACCTTGGTCAAATATTAGAATAGCCAAAAGCCTATTCATTTGATAGATTTCTTTTCTAGACCCAGGATCTTCCTGAAAAGTGAAACTTAAAAGTACATTAAATAAATCTGGATTGCTTTGAATGCAAGTCACATACTTAGAATAGCCAAGTTTTTTTTTTTAAAGAAAGGCTGAACTACTTATCATGCTACAAAAAGTTAAAGATACTACCTCATTTCCATTCTCCAGCGTTCTTCTTCTTCTCGTCTTCGCCAATACTCCTCTTTCTGCATTTGCTTCCTCATTTTCTCTTCTTGAATCTTTCTTGCTCGAATACTGGGCTTTACTTCTACTTGCAAATCTGGATTGACTTTTTTCTATTAATATAGACAAGACATTTCAAAAACTAGCACACCTCCCCCAACAATCAACACATTTTTAAATTCATACAAATCCCACATATTCTTTCACCATAGAGGCTTTTAGTCACAAATTTCCTATTATATAAATAGGAAAATCAGTATATAATTTGAATTAGAAGATTTAGAACATGTCAATAAAATTCCCACCTACAAACTTTTTAACTGCTCATAACACCGGTGATCAATAGAAGAGATCCTTAGAGTACTAACGGTCATTTAATTTCCCTGCACATTGTTGTAAATAGATGATTCTTAATGTCTGAGTGTGGGGTTAAAAAATTTCTTTACACAGAAAAGTGTTGCCCTTTAACAGACTATTTTAATTTTCACTACCTCTGTATTTATGAGAAAACATGGATCTAATGCATTAGATTAATCTAGCCTAAGTAAAAATTTTACATACAGTATTTAAATTTAATTATCACTTGAAGTGTTTTCAATTAAGAATTCCTCATCTCAAAATTCATTTTAGTGGGAATTCTACCAAAATAAAGTAAGTGAATGGAGACTCGACTCTTCTTTCAAAACACTTTATTATATGAAAGTACCCTTACATGATCACTTGATTCAAGATACGTTACAATTTAGCCAGTCACTGAAAATGATGGAATATGATTATAATCTTCCTATCTAAGTATAACAAACTAATCAGTAACAGCCAAACATCTGAATCTGAGACATAATATGCTAACCTTACAGTGGGAGTTCATCGACTCAGAGAGTTATGATACTTAGATGTTTTGTTTTACATCTAGAATATTTCAAGATGTTGAAAAAAGAAAAAATAGTTGAAATTTTTACTCACTTTATACTGAAGTCTGTGTCGTCGCCCTTTTAAGTGCATTTCCTTAGCATTAGGATCATTAAAGCTGCACTCGCATAATTTACAATGGAATCGAATTACTTTTCCTTCATCATTTCGTACCTTGATGTGGGGAATAAAAAACCCAAGTATCATAACAAGAATGTTACAACTGAGGATTTCATTTATGTGGCCTCCCAGATTCTCTGATAAAAAATGTTGTTAAAAATTAGAGTTTAAAGTAAGGGGAAAGAAAGAGGTAATATCTGTAATTTTTTAAAGGATAATCTATAAAAACAAACTAAATGTTAGAATCTTTTAACTGAAGCAATAGCATACAAGATATGTTAGCTTTTATAATTAACTTTAGTACTTTTTTCTACATGTAATGCAATGAAATACCTTAAATTCTCTAATAGTTACTGAATACCAGGTACTATTGTTGGAGATGAAGATATACATGATCAAAGACATTGTTTTGATATACAAATGTCTACAAAGCTCAATATTTTATACATGTAACTTTCTGAAAAAAAATCAATGTCAATTTTTTCTGATTGCACAACTAGTTAGGAAGACAAGTAGACTAGAATGTTATTAAGACATTTATGATGGATGCTACGTTCATATCGTTAGCACAAGCTTTAAAGACTAGCTTTGAATGCAATTATCTGAAGTTTAAAATTACATAATTAACTATTATCATTGGAAATTAGTGTTCTGGTGGTATACATTTTTTTAAATAACCAAATCTTACTCTTTTAAATTAAAACTGTAAGTGTACTACTTATAAACTACATAACCCAATTTTCCACCTTATAAACAAAGAACCCAACATGACAGGGAATCTTCTATATGCTAGGTACTTTATTTCATTTTATCTTCACAGCTTAGTTGGGGAATAGCCAAATTTTATAAATGTGGACACTGAAGTTCAGAGAACTTATATATGTTCTACAGTAACAAGGAAATAATGCTACATCATTCCATGTTAGTCTTTCTACCAACAGCAAATACTTATATCAAGACTGATATTCCTTCACTCCTCCATTTACTGAGTTTATTTTCCAATAAAACAGGAAGTTTTCTAATCAGCCTGAAAAACCAAATAAATGGGATCTTTTTAATTAACAACCCTAATTTTACACATGAAACTAAGTGATTGTTCAGAAAAAAAATATTGACTCTGTCAAAATTTTTGTTGCTCACAATTTTAAAAATTTTTATGTTCAGGACAGCTGAAGGACACAAGAGTGGTGTTAGCAGGGAAAGAGATAACAAAAATACTGTGATATCGGTTAGGCAAGCTTAAAGAGTATACTTTTTTTTTTTAATCCTCACCCCAGGATGTATTTATTGATTTTAGAAAAAGAGGAAGGTGTGTGTGTGGGGGGGGCACTGCAATGGGGGAGAGACAGAGAAATCGCTTGGTTGCCTCCTATACACCACCGAACCCGGGATTGGATCCACCACCTAGGTATGTGCTCTGACTAGGAATCAAACCCGCAATGTTTTGGTCCATGGGACCTTGCTCCAACCAAATGACCTACCCAACCAGGTGAACAGCACACTTTTTAAAAACCTGTAAAAAGATTCCTTTGATATGCCTCCATAACCTAAATATAAAATATAATTTAATATAATTTAATTTTGCACTTAAAGCATGCCTGCAACAAAGTGACACCAATGGTATTCTCAAATCAATACCTCCTCCACATAATCATGGCCCACTGGCTGTACATCACTCTGCAAAGCAGCAAGAGATGCAGGCGTGACTGGTTCTGACACTGTGTCTGGCTTTACTTCTGGAATCTGTACAGAAGTGACAGGAGCACTTTTAACACATTCGGGTCCTTTTAAGTCTTCTGTTTTATTTCCTGTTGATTGAAGTTTATTACCACCTAGAAAAGCATAAAAGAATACAATACCTTTTACTTTTTGTGTAAATATATACATAACCTAATACAACAAAAACTTCAGATAAAATTATCTTTTCTACCAATACTCAAATACCTGCTTGACAGTTTATCAAAAGTTTGAAGAACCGCATACACCACTTGTTTTTTTTTTTATCCTATTGATGAAACACATCTAGATTTTTCCCTTCTTCACCACCTGACAACCAACCATCCTCTCCGTCCCCACCACAGTTCTCGTAACATCAAGTACCTAAAAGTGAACAGCAAATACTGGCTAGTGTGGCTCAGTGGATTAAGAGCCAGTCTGCAAATCAAAGGGTCACTGGTTTGATTCCCAGTTATGGCATATGCCTGGGTTGCAGGCCAGGTCCCCAGTGGGGGTTGCATGAGAGGCAACCAGATGTTGATGTTTTTCTCCCTTTCTCCCTCCCTCCCCTCTTCTAAAAAATTAAATTTTTTAAAAAAAGTGAACAGCAAGAACCCTTTGAAAAGGAAGGGTCTAACCCTTATTTGTGTTTGTATCCCTAGTTCTTTGCCAAGGGTACTGGGCACTGTCCTACGTTCTGGTACTATATTAAGATAGTGACAGTGTAAGTGCCTTGAGGTGCCAACAATGAAGGGAAGATGCAAGTATTATAATTCAATATGTGATAAGAGCTGTAATACGTATGAATATTGTGGGAATGTAAAGCAAAGAAGCCACTATCCTTTAAGGTTAAAAGGATAGTTAAAGACTTCACCAAGGGTGTAACAGTAGAGCTGGGCTTTGCAAGAAGAGCAATGAGTATGAACTGGCCAGGAAGAAAGAAGAGAATGTCTGAACAGAAAAAATAGCATGTACAAAACAGTACAATGATATGGAGTTAAAAAGACTACAGTAAATTTAAGGAAGACTCAGTAATTGACTATGAATTACTACCTCAGTAGATATGACGACAACACATGAGGCAGGAGCCAGATCTGAAGGGCCTTAGATGACATAACTAAAGAATGCAGGTTTTCCCTATATGCAAAGGGAATGACACTGAAAACTTTTAATCAGGAGTTTAACATAATTTGGCATGTATTTTTATGAAATGACTTTGACAAGTGTTAGAGACTGGATGCAATAGGAGACAAAGCTCTGAGGAACTGACTTTGAAGGCCTAAAAACAAGGCAGTGGCAGTAAAGACATTTTCTTGAGGGGCAGAAATATTGTAGTGATAGAAACCAAAGAACTAGGTAAAAACTACAAGAGACAATAAGTAAGAAATGTCAGTGAAGTTTACCAAGGGAAAATCAGCAATTTTATGAGATTATTTCATGGTACTTTTGTGATGAGACAATGGGTTAGAATGAGACATTGGTAGGCATCTATAAAGCTGTACACATGATGCCCAGGGAACAGCTAAAACATAGCTCTAGCTCAGACACGGGTTTGAGTTTGCCCAAAAGATTTTAAAGTCACTGTACCCACTGGAATCGATGAGACTACTCATGAATGCTGGGTGAGTAGACTAAGATGAGAATAGAATCAGAATCTTAGGAACACCACCACCGAATGAACATGAAGGCAAGAGAACCAATAAAGATATCTGAGAAAGAGGTGGGCAGACAGGTAATAGAGAGATAAAGACGTATCTTAGGGTTTAAGGTTTAGCAGTCAACTGTGTCAAATGTTCAAAAGGTCAATTTAATGAAACTGAAAATTGGCCACTGAATTTTGCAATTAGGTCTTCAGTGACTCCTGCAAGCAGTTTCAGAAAAAGGTAGAATGGAAACACTGTAACAGACTGAGGGTGGGATAGAAAGTATAGAAGTAGAAAAAGTAAGAATTAAGTGGCTTGAGAGGCTAACAGGACTGGGAAAACATCTTTTTAAAATTTAAGACTATGGAAGACAAAGGTATACTAGCATGGCTGAAGGCAAGTGGAAGAAACCTTTAGAGGACTAAAAGTTAAGAAAAAAATTGAGATATGTGATTCAACAAGGTCCCAGAGAAGAAGGGAGGAGATAGGAATGAGTACATAAGCAGAAGATAAGTCCTAGACTGGAAGAAAAATGTTACTTTGATAGAGTTAGGAAGAACATAATAAAGAATCTTTAGTACTTGCCAACAAAGTTTATTTTGGGTGTCGATGTCTTCTTGGCAGCCATATTTGTAGGCACTGCTGATACTTTAGTGTTGGACGAGCTATTAAGAGACGAGCTTCCTGTAGCTGTAAGACCTTTCATTGATGAAGTTGCAATTGATGAAGTATTCACAGTACAATTGTTTGCTGCAATGCTTGAAGGAGAGGCAGTCGGCTTTGAAACAGACACAGATGTTGAAGAAGTAGCTTGGCTAACAACATTTGGTTCTGTTGAAGGAATGGGTTTACCAAGTTTTGTATGTAATTTAACCACCTACAAAATAAAGGCACATTTGTTAGGAAACTCAGAGTCTAGATTTTTAAGTGTGTCTAAAAGACATTATAAAATTAAAATATAAACTATTTTTGTTATACATCTTCATACACAAACTTAATACTTTTGAAAATAATTTCTGTGAAGCAGATATGGATACATATTCCATGTACTAATAGTGAGGAAATTAAGACAGAGAAAGATAAAATGACTTGGCTACATGCATACCAACCAAGACTTAAGCATGACAAAAGGAAAATAAACATAATTTTCCAATTTGCAGAATAAATGATCTAGTTCAATTTAAAGAAAGGTCTCTAGTTTCCTCTCTTTAAGCAATGATTATTTGGTGTCACCTTTATATTTATTAGCATATTTAAAAAGGCTTATAAGCCCTGACTGGTGTGGCTCAGTGGAATGAGTGCCAGCCTGCAAACCGAGTTTGCATTAAGGGCACATGCCTGGGTTGTAGTCCAGGCCTCCAGGTCAGGGCATGCAAAAGGCAACTGATCAATGTTTCTCTTCCTCTCTTTCTCCCTCCCTCCCCCTTCCTCCTCTCTCTCCCTCCCTCCCCCTCTCCCCACAAATAAACAAAATCATGAAAAAAAAAAGGGGGGGTGGTTAAAAAAAAACGGCTTATAACACACTCAAAGTTTTGGAGCCACTTTTGCTTTATTCCCTGCTCCCCACTGAAAAAGTAAAAGAAAACGAAGTAAGACATACGGGTGTGTGTGTGGTGGGGGGAGGGGTGGCAGAAAACAACACCTACTTTCTGATGCTTAGCACCACGAATGTGGGCAGCATATGCATCTGCTCCTGTACAAGACACATCACAGAGTTCACAACGTAGCTGATTTTGAGTCCCACGAGTAGAGTTGTTGCTGCTGCTGGTATTTTGTGAGGCTTTCAATGCAGCTTCCTTTTTTTTATGTTTCTGTCCTTCTAAATGTTCTTTGTAAGTCTGTTTCAAACAAAAGGATAAATTTTGTTTCATTAATTTTCTAGATAGCAAATCGTTAAAATTATTCAATTCTCAAATCTATAATAGTCATTTAAAAATGAGGCTTCAACAATTTTAAAAGCAATTTAACAAAATCTTATGGTACTCTACACACTTTAATACATCTGTGATTCTCTGTAGCGTGTTTACCAAGAATACATTTGTTTAACACTTTGATTTACAAAGGACTTTCACACACACCCATAGTATCAATATAAGGTAACTGTTTTCGGTTTTGAGAATTTGTATCTTTTACTGTTTATGTATAATGCTGAATAGAGAATACCACACAGTTATCATTCCACAAAGAAATTAATTATAGGATTAAGATGGGAGAGAATGTACCTATATCATGAGAAGAAATAAAGTTAATGTATGGTAATAAGACCCTTAATAAACAAGTATGTTTATTTACAAAATTGACTTTTATTAAAAAGCTCAGAATGCACTTTCACATAAAATTCTTGCCACCATAAACAAAAGTCTACTTAAAACACAACAGTATGGTGATTGCTGGGGGAGGGGAGTATAAGCAGACTAAATAGTAATGGGAAAAATATAAAGATTATATATTTTAAAAAATTACAACAGCAAAAAATATATAATTGCAAGAAAAACACTGTGATACTAGCCAACAGTGAAATTATATATTAAAAATTATCTTCAACTAAGAAGGCAGGTTTATTAAAATGAGAGGAAGTAAATATGGACTGCTGGTTGGTTTGTTTATTCTTGAGTGAGGCCAAATAGTTACTCTTTCATATTTTATTTTTAAAATTGTTAAGACTGAAATAATTAGCACAAAATTATGTATTCTTTGTAGAATTTCAGAGCCGATTTTTAAATTTTTAAATAAGAAAATCCTTTCTACAAATAATACTAGGCACAAGTAAGGAAAATTCCTGTTTTTGAACAAAAGAGGGAGACCTAAGACCCAGCCATTTGACAGTGCTCATCTGCAGCAGCCTGAAGTAGCTCCAAGAAGCAAGTAAAGCTTCAATTATTTAGGGCAAGTCCCTATCATAGAAGTGAAGAAACAAAAGCCCAAAGAAGTTAAGGTCTCTGACTTGTTCAAGGCCACAGTTAGTGGCAGAGCCAGGACTGAAACCACGACCCCTTAAATCTGAATCAACTACTTTCCTCTTCATGTTCACACCTAGACTCTTAACTCACAATATCAATGATATTTTTCTCTAAAGCTCATTAATCCACTGAGGCACTGCATCTAACTTGCAGAAGTACCCTTGGCTTGTCCTTGTAAAACCATTCAGATATTGCAAGTGAATGGTCAGGCTTATGTATACTCATTCTAAATGATGCTTTTAACTTGTCACCTACAGCCACGTTCTATCCTTCTATAAAGGTGCCACATATTAGACAAATCTCTCAGGTTTACATTTGCCACTCACAGCATTATCCTCTCTAAACAGCCGTTATAGAGTAGGACACACTCCTCATACTAAGACCAATATCCTTGTTCCCTTTCGTGTTTAATCCCAGTCATTATAAATATTCCCTTCTACTTCAATTATGCAGTCACAATGAAACCACTTCCTATCACACTCAAAATAGGGAGAAAAAAGGTTTTATTTAACTAGTCACATATTAAAATATTCCAATTTATTGACAGTAATTCAGTAGATGGTGGTAACTGAAAGTACCCCCAAAATTCAGTATTAAAAAGTAAAGAGAGCCCTGGCTGGCGTAGCTCAGTGGACTGAGCGCAGGCTGTGAACCAAAGCATCGCAGGTTTGATTCCCAGTCAGTGAACATGTCTGGGTTGCAGGCTATGGCCCCCAGCAACCGCACACTGATGTTTCTCTCTCTCTCTCTCTCTCTACCTCCCTTCCCTCTCTAAAAATAAATAAATAAAATTAAAAAAAAAGTAAAGAGAACTAATCTATTAAATTAAAAAGAACATACACAGATGGGGCAGGGATGGGAGAAAGATATAACTGGAAAAAACTACGCGAGTCAACATATGGTCTCAATCAAATAATATGCTTATTACTTACCAACCTGCTTATCAAATTTTTAAAAAACTAGACACTCTTAAGGAAAGTACAGTATTAACAAACAAAGTTGGGAAGGGAGTTTAACTCATTAGATTTTATAAACAGACTCATGTTTAAATCACATATTTTAAGGTGTAGCAACCTAGGAAAAAAAGACCAAAAGTGGGGGGAGAAATAAAGGTTCTGCAAGCTTCATTAGTTGATATTTTGGAAATAGACACTTTCCTACACCTTTTTTTGTTCCCTGAATTCCTATTCCCTCATGAAGAAAATCATACAGAAATAAGTAATATTATATAAAGCATACATAAAAGTCAGTTTGATCAGAAATACTATCCTGAAAATTGTAGATTTTTAAAATAGTTTAAGAATTTTTAAAATTCTAGGAAGAATTATTTTCCGCTATTTATATCTTCCAAAAAAACAATACATTTGACAAAGTCCTTTCATCTTTAATGCAAGTATGTAAACAATGATCTCTATGGTCATCCTTTTTCAGCTGTAAAATTCTACACACACACTTAAAATGGACCTTGAAGAGCTAGGGAAATCAATTAACCAACTGTCTTAAGTTGAAGAGCTCTGTATAAAGGCTTTAAAAAAAAGCAAGTTATAAATGCGAAAAAAGAAATAAAAATTCAATCCCTAAATCCCAATTAATCTGAATATAAAACTTTTTAGCTGAATTTAAGTTTTACTTAAAAAGCAAAGTATCCTCTTTGAAAAAAAAGGGCCAATTTGCCCATTTTTCATTTACATTCATAATCATTTTTACAGTTTTTTCTTAATAGAATTATGTCTCAATACAAGTACCTTTTAAAAAATGGCCATTTAGTGAACTACATACATGTTAGCTAAAAGCCAACAGAAAAGAAAATGCAAACCTTCTTTGCAGGCACAAAGGCAAGAATACCAACCATATTTAACTATTAAAAATAATCATTGAAAACTAGTGGTAAAACATACAACATAAGTACCTGTGGTCCAGCACAGCTGATCTTACAAACATCACAATAGTGAATCTGGGGTGGTTTGGGAGGCTGTTTTGGTTTCAGTTGCTTATTTTGGAATGGTGCTTTTTTAGTAAAAGTGGTCCCTGTCCAGGCAGCTGTTGCAGCAGCAGCAGCAGCTGCTGCTGCTGCCTGCTTCTGTTGCTGCTGCTGCTGTTGGTAGTAGGAGGATGCAGCTGAATACACTGCTGCTTCATAACCTGAATAAGACGTACCTTACAAACAAAAATCAAACAAAGATTATGTTATATAATTATAAAAGGCCAAGTTAATGTTATGAATTTAAATTCAATAAATTTTGCTAATAAAGGTGGTTTTACACGTGCATATTTACAAATAATGTATATCTCACAAACCTAGAAAACATTTATCTTCCTTTTATGTAAGTCAATCAAGTATTTACTCAAAACACATTAGGTGTTATGGAGGTATAAAGAAAGTATAAGGTATAAGATTTGGTCCTTGTCTTCAAGAAGCTTATGGTTCAGTTGGAGAAATGTGATAAGAGTATTTGGTACACTTTGTGGCTACAGAACCCTTACTATTTCCCCAAGCAGAATTCCTCTAAATGCAATTGAGGAAGTGTTGGATTTGAGGAAAGGTCTGAAGTAAGATAATAAATAGGAAAAAAAGAATCGCATGAAAATAAGATTTCAATATGCTTGGTGGTTAAAATGAAAGCTATGACTAAAGAGGAAAAAACACAATGATACCAAGATTTTGAATCCCAGCAACTGACGTGCTGTGCATCTGATCGATAAAAGCAAGGTGCTGACAGAAGTTGGTTAGGAGGGGCAAGGTGAATAAAGCTTAGCAGAAGTCTGTAATATGGAGTTGGGGTTTAGGTGAGTATACAAAACAGCAGATAAAAGATTCTAGAATTAAGAACCACTGGGTTTCATGTTCCAAAAGATGAAAAAGCACCATATTATATTTTCTGGTTAAATGTACGAATTCCACCTATCTGTACTGTTCGAAGTCTTTAATCAATAGGTATATTAAGCAAGTTATTGACATAATGTGTACATGTTGTTTACATTCAGTGATTTATAGATTTAAAGATCTATGAAAGTTTTAACTTTGACAACGTCATTGATTTTATTTATAAGGTTACCCGAAAACTGGAAAACTTACCCCTTCTAAACTAAAATCTCTGGCAAATTTCATGGACTCCCTATTTATCATATTTTCCAGTAAGATTTCTTACTAGAAAAGAGCCACGTAAAGTTCAAGAGAGAGATTCCTAGCTGCCAGATAGTGCAAAAGAACTACTTAAAAGAAACCTGGGCTTTTTGGTCTCTCAAATGCAGACTGCTATAAAGATAAGTAAAGATGTATGACCCACTGACTCCAATAATATCTACACACACAGGAAAGAAAACACAAATTGGAAAGGTGAAAGTTATGATGCATGGCAAATCACAATCACAGAAATCCAAAACTGGACATATCCAGGAGAGACAGTAGTTGGGCAACTACCATGAAAAGCCTTCCCAGACTTTTATATTGGGTTATTAAATAATATACATTCTTATAAAGACTCTCTGTATCTTTATATATGTGTGATTAAAAAAATCTAAACATTAGAGTAGAAAGTAGGTAAATATACCAATAATAAGCATATGATCAGATGAAAAACAACTAGAAAACAACTGAGAAAACCGGCTAAAAGAAAAACTCTACAGATCAATAAACGGTTTACTGGTCAGACCTACCAATGTCCTCTATTACTGAAGTGTGATAAAAGAACATTATTAAGCTCACAGCCAAATGCTTTCAAATTTATAGGCAAAAAAAACGTAGTTTAAATTTTGCTCTTAAAACACCACCATAAAAGAGTCCAATTAACAATAACAGAGCTGTTTTTACATCATTACCAGTTAGGACCATGATTTATATATGAAATCTTTAAAATAGACACTTTCCAAATGACCAGTTGTTGTGTATGGAAACTATAAAAATGTCACATTAAGCCCTGGCCAGTGTGGCTAAGTTGGCTGGAACATGGTCCCATAAACTGAAAGGTGGGGGCTTGTTTCTCAGTCAGGGCACATGCCTGGGTTGTAGGTGCCTGTCAAGGCATGTACAGGAGGCAGCTGATCGATGTTTTCTCTCACATCAATGTTTCTCTCCCTCCCTTCCTCTCGCTCTAAAATCAGTAAGACTGTCCCTGGGTAAGGATTAAAAAAAATACGCCACTTTAATTATCACTTCATGAATTATGTATGGAGAAAATAAAAAGTAAAATAAGGCCAAGAGCATTTTCCAATTCTGGAGGACCAAGAATTTTGATTTGTTTGTTTGTTTGAGATCCTAGAGTGCTACAAAAGAGCATCTTTAATTCTGCTATGACTACTAGCAAATAAATGCACATTTCTTGTAAAAAAGCATTATAGAAAAACAAATATAAGGCTGTCTCCAGTTTAAGTAAAAGCTTAATTTTGAATGCTAAAACAGTTTCACTTAAATATAATTTTTATATAGTATCAGAAACAAAGGTATACCATTTCAATAATAAATCATGCTATAAGTCACCATTTAGTATGTACCAACATTCTAGAACTCATTTTAATGAGATAAAAAGAATAGCTGACCTAAGTTATAGCTGATACACTCAGATGCTCTAAAAATGATCTCTTTGGATGGCAAATACACGCTGTGCATCCCTTAGTTCTTTAAAAACTGCATACCCTTTGACATAACAGTTCCAAACATAGGAATTTATTCTAGGAAAACAACTGGTAAGCACACAAATCATCACATACAAGGATTATTTTACCCAGTGTTGTTTTTAATTTTTCACTAATACGAAACTAAATGTCCCAAAAGAGAAACTTTAAAATATAATACATCTATACAATAAAATATTATTCAGCCATTAAAATTATGTATTTCTAAGCATAGATCTTCTTTATACTATAGCCACATAAGAAAACATGGCTCCTTCATAAAGTGGTTGTGAGTCTAAGGCAGGAAAATCTTGGAAGTTTATCTGTAACCTCACTGTGCTAGAAAGGAAAGTACTCAAAGACTAATGATGCCAAAGCCAAAAAATTCAGGAGCTGATGTAAAAAGGATTCCATTGGCCAAATTTGGGACAGTGTGTCCCTGAACCCCGCCTCCCAAGAGTAATGGATTATACTGTATTAAAAGAATGGATACTTAAAAAGCAGGGAGATAACTCTTCTTTAAGAGAAAAATGCCTAATTTTGTAACCACCATTGCAAGACCTCAATTCAGTTAAGAGATTTTCCAAAGGATCTAACACCATAAGAATGAAAGGTAGATGGGTAACAGGCCCACAGATTACTTGATTGATTAATTACAAAGGGAAAAACGTTACTTTTACAAGGGAGAGATCTGATAGTCATCACTTTAACCAGTGATTATACTTGGTATCATCAATAAAAAATAAACTGACATTATTTAGTATGTGCTCCTCATATGATAAAATGGAAAACTTGCTTAGTATTATTGACTAAAAAGCTTCCAGAATCTAAGCATAAAGAAATCAGATAAATCCAGACTGTGCAGTATTCTACAACTGGCCTAACTCCTAAAAAAATGTCAAGGTCATGAGAGAAGATGAAAATAGGGGATTAGTCTACATTAAAAGCAAGCAAGCAAACAAACAAACAAACAAAACAAAAAACCCTCAAACAAGACATGACAACTAAAAACAATCCACAATCCTTGACTGAATCCTGAATTGAATATCAGGCACAAACATGCAGAAAGCAGAGACATTTATGGAAAATTGAAAAAAATTATCAGATAAAAATCCATGTTCAATTCCTTTTTATGACATTTGCACTGTGACTATGTAAAAGAAAGTCCTTATTCTTAAGCAATACATGCTGAAAATTTCTGGTCAAAGCACCATGTCATCTGCAACTTTTCTATACTATTGAACCACTTGAAAATGTGTTTTGAGAAGAGATGAAGCCAATGTGACAAAATATTAATAACTGGTTAATCTAGGTAAATGGTATATGGGCATCAGTACTGTTGTTTTTTCAACATTTCTGAAGGAAAATTTTCTAAAATAAAAAGGTAGAGAATAACATAAGGAATGATACATCTTCATATTTAGTAACATGAAAGAACATTCACAATGAGAAGTAGTTTACACAATAGTATGTATAAGACAAATTCTTTTTTATAAAGAAACCATGATGCTAATATATGAATATTTCCATGGAAGAGAAGTATAGAAAGACAGGAGTTCTGGCCAAGATGGAGGCATAGGCAGTCGCACTGTGCTTCCTCGCGCAACCAAAACTAAAGACAACAAAAATTGAGAAACAAGAAACAACCAGAACAGAGAGAAATTAACTGAACAGAAGTCGGGCTCCAGCACATCCAGACCGGTAAGGAGCGGCGGAGTCGGAGGCCTGCGGAGAGGGGTCGAGGGGTCCCGGTGGGAAGAAACGCTGGCTGGCAGGTGCGGGCGCGCAGGGCACAGACGGCAGCGGACGGACCGGTGGCGGTCCCTGGGCGCGGGAGGCGACTAGCAGACCCAGTGAGGGGCACAAGGCAGCTGGCTGTCCGCAGCCACACGTTTGCACGCAAACTAAGCGAAAACAGGCAGGGAAAACAGGCAGCGCCGCCGCATTTCAAAGCTTAAGAGCCCCATCTGGGAACTGAGGCCGGGAGACTCTCTCAGCCTCACAGGAGACTTCTCGGGGAAACCCAGAGTCCGAGAAAGTGCACAGGCCCACCCGCCCGGGAGCCAGCACTGGAAGGGCCCAATTTGCTTGTGGGAGGCCGTGGAGGGGACGGAAGTCCTAGAGAGAGCGGAGCAGGTACCATTGTTCCCTCTCAGACCCCGCCCCCACATACAAGTCACAACCCAGTGACTGGGGTGCCCCGCCCCGTGAACACCTAAGGCTCCGCGGGCCTTATGAAACAGCCGCAACCAAGCCAAAGGAAAATAAAAAAGATGGCTCAAACATATTTGAAAGCCCCAGAAACAATTTTTTTAAGTGACCAAGAGATAGCCGAATTACCAGATGCACAGTTCAAAGCACTGGTGATCAGGAAGCTCACAGAATTGGTTGACTTTGGACATAAATTAGATGAACAAACGCAGGCTACGATAAGAGAAATGAAGGAAAATGCACAGGGAACCAATAGTGAGGGGAAGAAAACTGGGACTCAAATCAATGGAGTGGACCAGAAGGAAGAAAGGAACAACCAAACAGAAAAGAATGAAGAAACAAGAATTCAAAAAACTGAGGAGAGGCTTAGGGACCTCAAGGACACCTTTAAACATTCCAACATCCAAATTATAGGGGTACTAGAAGCGGAAGAGGAAGAGCAACAAATTGAGAACTTATTTATACAGATAATAAAGGAAAACTTCCCCAATCTGGCAAGGGAAATACACTTTCAGGCAGTCCAGGAAGCTCAGAGAGTCCCAAAGAGGCTGGACCCAAGGAGGAACACGCCAAGGCACATCATAATTACATTAGCCAAGGTAAAAATGAAGGAGAGAATCCTAGAAGCAGCAAGAGACAAGGAGACAGTAACATACAAAGGAGTTCCCATCAGACTGTCAGCTGATTTCTCAAGAGACCTTACAGGCAAGAAGGGGCTGGCAAGAAGTATTCCAAGTCATGAAAAGCA
>PVIA01012976.1:0-34746 GCA_004024845.1 Tonatia bakeri
CACAGGGAACCAAGAGTGAGGGGAAGAAAACTGGGCCTCAAATCAATGGAGTGGACCAGAAGGAAGAAAGGAACAACCAAACAGAAAAGAATGAAGAAACAAGAATTCAAAAACTGAGGAGAGGCTTAAGGACCTTCAGGACACCTTTAAACGTTCCAACATCCGAATTATAGGGGTACCAGAAGGGGAAGAGGAAGAGCAACAAATTGAGAACTTATTTGAACAGATAATAAAGGAGAACTTCCCCAATCTGGCAAGGGAAATAGATTTCCAGAAAGTCCAGGAAGCTCAGAGAGACCCAAAGAAATTGGACCCAAGGAGGAACACACCAAGGCACATCATAATTACATTAGCCAAGGTAAAAATGAAAGAGAGAATCCTAAAAGCAGCAAGAGAAAAGGAGGCAGTTACCTACAAAGGAGTTCCCATCAGAATGTCAGCTGATTTCTCAAAAGAGACCTTACAGGCAAGAAGGGGCTGGAAAGAAGTATTCCAAGTCATGAAAGGCAAGAGCCTACATCCAACATTGCTCTATCCAGCAAAGCTTTCATTTAGAATGGAAGGGCAGATAAAGTGCTTCTCAGACAAGGCCAAGTTAAAGGAGTTCATCATCACCAAGCCCTTATTTTATGAAATGTTAAAGGGACTTACCAAAGAAAATGAAGATTAAAAATATGAACAGTAATAAAGACTTCAAACTCACAGTTAGTAACAACCATACCTAAAACAAAAGCAAACTAAGCAAACAACTAGAACAGGAACAGAACCACAGAAATGGAGATCACATGGAGGGTTAGCAACAGGGAAGTGGGAGGAGGAGAGAGGGGGCAAAGATACAGAGAATACGTAGCATAGACAATAGGTAGAAAATAGACAGGGGGAGATTAAGAATAGTATGGGAAATGTAGAAGCTAAAGAACTTATGACACATGGACATGAACTAAAGGGGGGGAATGTGGGTGGGAGGGGGTGGGCAGGGTTGAGAGGAGTGAAGGGGGGAAATGGGACAACTGTAACAGTATAATCAATAAAAAAAAAAAAAGAAAGACCAACTCCTATCCTTCTCAAACTATTCCAAAAAAATTCAAGAACAGGGAAGACTCCCAAGTTCTTTTGGAATTATCCTAATTCCAAAACCAGGTAAAGATACACAAAAAAAGAAAAAAAAAGTGAAAGAACACACATTTAATTCTTACAACATTAAAAGTAATCTTTTTGATATAAACTATTAAAATAATTAGAAATTAAAGTCCTACGTATGTACAATAATATTATGTTGTTTAGAAATCTAAGGAAACTTAGCCAATACATATTACATATTACAAAGGGAGAAGTGGTAACATGGTAGTAGTAATTTTATTCTCCAAAAAGCCCATTTTAAAAATCAGTAAAATAGCCCTGATTGGTGTGGCTCATTGGGTGGGCATCGTCCCGCAAAACTAAAAGGTCACCAGTTTGATTCCTGGTCAGGGCATGTGCCCGGGTTGCAGCCTGGTCCCCAGTTGGGGATATGCAAGAGGCAACTGATCCACGTTCCTCTCCCTCTCTTACTCCCTCCCTCTGTTCCCCTCTCATTAAACATAAATTAATATTTAAAAAATCAGTAAAATAATTTAGGTACTTAATTTTAGGTACTAATTGTTAAGTATCTGCTACATGCAATGAATCATGCTAGGTACTGGGGAGGACACAAAGCAGCCTACAGTAGGATTCCTATCTACAAGGAGTGTATGAACAAACATAAAAGATCAGATACGCACAAGTAAAACAGTAATGAACCTATGCTAGGCTTGTCAAAGTTCTATCTTTTCAGAACAGTAGTACATCTACTGTTACTCCAATAATTATCAAGCTACAACATTGTAAGTCCAAAGTCTAAAAGAAATTCTAAAAGATGTATTACATGAACCATATTGCCAACATTTAACTACTTTTGACCTATAAAAATGGCTGTTTTGTATGATTTTACCTATGGTAAAACTGTACTGATGGGCTACAGAGAAATGGGATGTCTAGGAATAAAGGCTAAGCTATTTTTAGTGAATAGTAGGGAGCTGGGGTGAGTAGTCATTCTGATTTGCCAGGGACAGTGGAGTTTCCTGGAGACTTTCAGCACTAAAACCAGGAAACTATTCAACAAATCAGGAGCAGTTGGTCATGCTAGGGAGCAGCCACATCAGTTCATATTTTCCATTGCTATTAGAATTAGAAGCAACATTTCTTTTTTAAAACATATATTTTACTGATTATGATATTATAGTTGTCTCATTTTTCCCCTTTGCCCCCTTCCATCCTGTACCCCCATTCCTTTCAGCAATCCCCCTGCCTTAGTTCATGTCCATGGGTCATACATATAAGTTCTTTGGCATCTCCATTTCCTACACTATTCCTAACTTCCCCCTGTCTATTTTGTACCTACCAATTATGTCCCTTATTCACTGTACTTTTTCCCCTATTCTTCCCCTTTCCCCTCTCTGCTGATAACCCTCCATGTGATCTCCATTTCTGATTCCATTCCTCTTCTAGTTATTTGCTTAGGGGTTTTTTGTTTGTTTGTTTTTGTTTTGTTTAGATTCAGTAGCTGACAGTTGTGAGTTTGTCATCATTTTACTATTCATAGTTTTGATCTCTTTCTTAGATAAGTCCCTTTAACATTTCATATAATAAGGGCTTGGTGATGGTGAACTCTTAACTTGACCTTGTCTGGGAAGCACTTTATCTGCCCTTCCATTCTAAATGATAGCTTTGCTGGGTAGAGACATCTTGATTGTAAATCCTTGCTTCTCATCACTTTGAATACTTGTTCCCTATAACATTTCTTTGGAGAAATCAGCTGAGAGTCTTATGGAAACTTCTTTGTAGGTAACTCTCTGCTTTTCTCTTGCTGCTTTTAAGATTCCCTCTATATCTTTCATCTTTGACATTTTAATTATGATATGTTTTAGTGTGGCCCTCTTTGGGTCCAACTTGCTTGGTATGCTGTGTGCTTCCTAGACTTGTATGTCTATTTCCTTTGCCAAATTGGGGAAGTTTTCTTTCATTACTTTTCAAATAGTTTTCCAATTTCTTGTTCTTCCTCTTCTCCTTCTGGTACCCCTATGATTCTGATGTTGTAATGTTTAAAGTTGTCTGAGAGGTTCCTAAGCCTTTCTTCATTTCTTTGAATTCTGCTTCTTCTTTCTGTTCTGGGTGAATATTTATTTTTTTCCTTTGTTACAAACTGTTAATTTGAATCATGGCTTCCTTCCCTTCATTGTTAGTTCCCTGTATATTTTTCTTTATTTCATTTTGTATAGACTTCACTTCTTCCTTTATTTTGCAACTATACTCAGTCATTTCTATGAGTATCCTGATCACCAATGTTTTGAACTCTGCATCTGACAGGTTGGCTATCTCCAAGTTGCTTAGTTCTTTTTCTGGAGTTTTGATCTGTGCTTTCATTTGGGCCATATTTCTTTGTTTCCTCTATTTGGCAGTCTCCCTATGTTTCTGTGTATTAGGTAGAGATTCTCTGATGGTGTTTCCCCACCTGTTAAGTTATAAGTGGCGGAGCCTTAGGTATTCACCAGGGCAGGGAAACCTGCTTCACTTTGTGGCACTGTATGTGAGGGAGGGGTCAAAGAGGGAACAATGCCACTTGCTCGGCTCTTGCCCTGTTTTCAGTCACTTCCCCCACTTCCCATAAGTGGCACCCTTTTAGCTGCTGCCCTGGCACTGAGTCCCCAAGTGAGTGGATTTATGTATGTTCTAGGACCCTGTTGACCCTGTAAACTGACTCTCCTGAGAGACTAGCAGTTTCTTCTGCTGCCACAACCCCCATTGGTTTTTACAAGCAAAGGTTATGAGGCTTTATTTCCCCTGTACCAGAACTCCGGGCTGTGCAGTCTGGTCTGGGGCTGGGATTGCTCACTTGCCAGTTGTCACTCCCAGTTTTTATCCCTGCATGTGAATGTGGAACCCATTCTGCTGGCTGGCTGACACTACAGCCACCTTGCTGCACAACCTCTCAGCCCCTGCTGCCGGTCTCTGTCCCTCTCACCCATCTGGATGAATGTTTCTTCTTTAACTCCTTGGTCATCAGACTTCCATACAGTTTGATTTTCTAGCATTTCTGGTTGTTTTTTTGTTTTTAGATTGGTTGTTATCCTTCTTATTGTGCAAGGAGGAGAAGCTATCTACCTACACCTCCATCTTGGCTGGAAGTCAGAAGCATTATATCTTACATAAACATTTTTAAGTGAACCAATTTACCTTATCAAATTTGGCAGATTTCCCTTTGGGTTGAGTAACCAGAGGAACTCTTGTGATCTCCACAGGCCACAGTCGGCAATCAGCAATTCGCTTCTGAAAACTGCATATCAAGAATCAGCCCATTAGCATTATATGCAAAAATGGAGTTAGTATAATTTAGATTATAGGGAAATATTTCTTTTTTTTTTTAAAAGTAATAGAATACACATATATAAATTTGTATGAGGTAAGTGGGTTTTTAAAATCTTTCCCAAATCTATAAGTTTATAAATATATAAATTCTGAACATTATTCTAGTATACTACTAACAGAGGCAAATTATACATTTTTAGAGCAATATGGCAATATGAATCAAAAGCCTTAAAATATTAATAATCCTTGATCCAGAAATTCCACTTCTAGTGATATTTTTTAAACAAATAATCAGACTAGTATGCAAAAATAGTATAAAATACGTTTATCTCTACTGTGAAAACAGAGTGGGTCATCTAGTACCAGTTGACTGAGAGTAAAGAGCTGTTTTACTACTTTCCTCACAGTAAGAAAAAAGCTGATTGAACTGAAAATCAACAACTTTTCTAAGATCCATGTAAGAATTAAGGTCGTAGGGCAAATCGCTGCCCTGAAATTTGGAGATATGGTCAAGTACAGAAAATCACAGCTGAGATGAGCTTATAGGATGCTGGAGTCTATAACAGACAGACTCAGTCTGTAGAAACAATTTGAGGGTAACTTTGATATATTGCTGGAGGCTGAGTGTGGATGAGCAAAAGAGTTACAAACTAGGGGACCAGTCTTAAAGGTTCCCCACACTTTTTTGCATTTTAAAACAAGGAGCTCCAGCAGATTCTCACAGTGAAGACAAGATAAAAATCCTGTTAGGCAGAGACAAGGAAAAAGTAAACATTTTGGAATGTGCCCAGAGTGTTCTCCATATCAAAGGCCTACTCTTTAAGGTAAACGACCGGAGCCCTATCTGACCCAGGAGAAGTGTAATTAGGTACCTCCAGCCCCATCTAGGTTTCCTGCCTCACATAAGGGCAGGAAGAAAAAAGGCTATAAAACACCTGTGAAGGCCAACACCCAGGGACCCAAACCTATTAAAATGCTGAGACCACAGGCCATAGCACACGCCCCTCCCCAACACCTTACCACCACGTCAACAGAGTTCCAGCACGATAACAGTAGATTACAACTGAGAGATGACAAAACACAGACCTACCTAAGAAAGAGTTCACAGGCAAACCCAGAAACAACAGAAGAAGAGCAAACAAACAAACAAAAAAGAAACTGAAGGCCTTTAGAACCTACAGCTAGAACAAACATTAAACATAGCCCAGCTCCTACCCAGATTAACATAAAACCTCACACTAAAAAACCTAATTACCTCATTTCTTATTACTCAGTACACCATGTCCAGCTTTCAATAAAAAATTACAAGATCAAGAGTACTGTCATTAAATAACCTTTCATGTTCATGAATATCAAAACAATAAAATTAAAAATTGTATGAAATGCTAAAATGGAACAAAAATTCAGTCTGAAGAGACAAAGATATTATAAGGACTGTGTTCAGATAGGGCACAGATCTTGGAGTGATCAGATGGGGAATTTAAAATAATTGATTAATATATCAAGGGCTCTAATGAAAAAGCAGACAACATACAGGAACAGATGGGTAATGTAAGCAGAGACATGCAAACTCTAAGAAAGAATCCAAAGAAAATGCTAGAAATAAAAAACACTGCAACTAATATTAATTGACCATAGAGACTTGGGTTTATTTCTGGCCTCTCTATTCTGTTCCATTGGTCTATGTATCTGTTCTTATGCCAGCACCAGACTGTTTTGATTACAGTGGCCTTGTAATATAGTTTGATATCAGGTATTGTGATCCCTCCTAACTTGTTCTTCTTTCTCAAAATTGCTGCAGCTATTCAGGGTTGTGTACACTTCGATATAAATTTTTGAAATGTTTGTTCTATATCTGTGAAATATATCATTGGTATCTTAATAGGGATTGCATTGAATCTATAAATTGCTTTGGGTAATATAGACATTTTGATGATGTTAATTCTTTTGATCCATGAACACGGTATATGTTTCCATTTATTTGTGTCTTCCTTAATTTCTTCCTTCAGTGTGGTATAGTTTTCTGGCAGAAGCATAAAATAGAGTAAAAATAGCCTCTTCAACAAAGGGTGTTGGGAGATCTGGACAGCTACATGTAAAAAAATTAAATTCGAGCACCAACTTACATCATACACAAAAATAAATTCAAGGTGGATAAAAGACAAACATAAGTCATGACACCATAAAAGTCCTAGAGAATAACATAGGCAGGAAAATCTCGGATATTCCATGCAGCAATATTTTCACCAATATGTCCCCTAGAGCAAGGAACATAAAGGAAAGAATAAACAAATGGGTCTTTATCAAAATAAAAAGCTTCTGCACGGCTAAAGAAAACATCAGCAAAATGAAAAGAGAACCAGCTGTATGGGAAAACACATTTATAAATGATAACTTGGACTAGAGTTTGATCTACAACATATATAAATAACTTACATGACTCCACTGCAGGAAGACAAACAACCCAATTAAACAATGGGCAAAGGACCCAAACAGACACTTCTCTAAGGAGGACATACAGAGGGCCCAGAGACATATGAAAGGATGTTCAGCATCACTAGCCATCAGAAAGATGGAAATTAAAACCACAATGAGATACCACTTCACACCAGTCAGAATGGCCATCATAAACAAAGCAACAAACAACAAGTGCTGGAGAGGTTGTGCAGAAAAGAAAACCCTAGTGCACTGTTGGTGGGAATACAGACTGGTGCAGCCACTGTGGAAAACAGTATGGAATTTCCTCAGAACACTAAAAATGGATATGCTTTTTGACCTGGCAATTCCACTGCTGGGATTATACCCTAAGAACCCTGAAACACCAATTCAGAAGAACCTATGCACCCCAATATTCATAGCAGCACAATTTATAATAGCCAAGTGCTTGAAGCAACCTAAGTGTCCATTGGTAAATAAGTGGATCAAAAAACTATGGTCCATTCACACAATGGAATACTACGCAGCAGAAAGAAAGAAGGAGCTCCTACACTTTGTAACAGCATGGACGAAACTGGAGAACATTATGCTAAGTGAAAAAACCCAGGTGGTCAAACACAAATACCACAGGATCTCACTTATAAGTGGAACCTAATCAATAGAACAAACAAGCAAGCAAAATACATCCAAAGACATTGAAATAAAGAACAAACTGACAGTACCAGAGAGGAGGCAGGGACAGGGATAACAAGGGAAGTTCCATCAAGGAACAGGTAAAAGGACACACGGACAAAGCCAAAGGATGTGTAGGTTCAAGAGTGGGAGGTGGAAATGGGTGGGGCAGGGAACTATGATGGGGTGAAAATGGAGACAATTATACCTGAACAACAATAAAAGTTTTTTTTTTAAGTTACGAAAAAAAACCCACTGCAACTAATACGAAGAATTCATTTGATAGGCTTATCAATAGATTGGAAATAGCTAAGGAAAGAATCAGTGAGCTTGATGATATATAAATAAAAACTTCTTAAACTGAAATGGGAAGAGGGAAGATTGAAAAAAATCATAACAGAATATGCAAGAACTGTGAGACACTTACAAAATATGTAACAGGTACACCAGAAGGAAAAGAAAGTGAAAAAGGAGCAAAAGATATTGTCTGAGGTCATTATGGCTAAGAATTTTACCAAAGTAATGACAGACACAAAATCACATATCCAGGATGCTCAAAGAACACCAAGCACAATAAATACTAAAAAATCTACACCTGGGTGTATCATATTCAAACTGTAGAAAACCAAAGAGAAAGTGAAAATCTTGAAAGAAGCCAAGAGGGGAAAAAAACACCTCTTCTATAAAGGAACAAGGATAAGGGTTACACTGGACTCCTTTCAGAAAACCTGCAAGGAAGAAGAGAGTGGAGTGAATAATTTAAAATTCTGAAAGAAACAAACCAGTATTCGACTGTATCCAGTGGGATTTTCTTTCAAAGGTGAAAGAAAAATAAAGATTTTCTCAAACAAAAATGGAGGGAATTTGTGGCCAGTAGACCTGCTTACAAGAAATGATAAAAGTGTTCAGAGAAAAGAAAAATGATATGGGTTAGAAATTTGAATCTATTAAAGAAAAGGATGAGAGAACAAAATAAATTAAGGTGAAAATTTATTTTTATTTTTAATTAATCAAATGGATAAGTGTTTGTTTGAAGTAATAATAGGAACAATGTAGCCTTAACAAAATATTAGCCAGTCAAATCCAACAATGTATATTTTATATTATACACCATAATCAAGTGGGGAACCAGAGGTTTACAGAAATTCACCATAATACCTGCTCAATTTTTCTGTAATTCTAAAAAATAATCTATTAATTGAAAATAAAACAGCAGTTCATTCAGATTATACATATATTGATAATTCTCTATTTCTTTTCTTTCCCTAATCACCAAGTCACTGACAGAGACTAATAGTTACCCACACAGTATCAAGTGTCCTGTTCTTTTGTACCATCTAAATCCTGATTTAATCTGGGCAAAAAGCAACAAAACACTGTTTCCTAGCCTCTTTTGCATCTAAAGGTGACCAACGAGAAACAGAGGTTGTCGGATTCCAGGAAGGTTCTGTAAGACAGTCTAAAACAGCCAGCATGTGTTTGTTTTTATCCATAAGTACTCCCCTCTTTCAACTCTCTGCCAGGAACGTGAACGCGCAGGCTAGAACTTCAACAGCCCTTTTGGACCATGAGAAAAACTTGTGGATGGAGGGCACATGTTAAAAAAGGTAGAGAGAAAGAAACACTGAGCCTGGTTCCCTCATTACACTGAGGAGCCACCATACATACCAGCTCTGCAGTTCTTTTACATGAAAGAGAAGTAAGAACCCACCTTGGTTAATTCACCATCATTAGATGCCTCTCTTATTAGCAGATGTGCTGAAAGTCTCATATTACCTTAACTATATAGATAAAATTAACAAAAGTGACATTTCTTCCCATCTACAGTCTTTGTTCTTTAGACAAATTGCCTTCCTCTTCCTACCTGACCACTGCAGGAGGATCGAGATAGCAACGGCTCTCCAAGTCCCAAATAATCCTTTTCTTTATGGTCTCTGATTGGTTCCTAAATTCCCTGTCCTGTAAAATATAAGATAGGGACTTATGTTCTTTCTGTGTGCTGTTGTTTCATCCTGATCAATTTGTGGGGCATTCTTTTAATGGATTTGATCACAATACTTTTATTACTACTACTATTATTGCCATAAGTATGACACCACTGTAAATACTATACCATCTTAAATTTTAGGGTACTTTTACATTGATAAAGTATATAAGCTAAATTACTTATACTATCCTTACATCTATCCAGTACTAGTTCATAAAACCCCAGTCAGTGATTCTCAACCCTGAAAGCATGTTAGAATTATCTGGGAGCTTCTTTAAAAAAAAAAAATCAACACCTGGGCATTAGTATTACTTTAAAAGTAAATTCTTATGTAATTGACTGGGTTAAGGCTTGGCCATGGTTATTGTTTTAAAAGCTCGCCAGGTGATTCTAATCAACTACTCTGAGCAACTAGTCTTAAGAACTAATGATTTAAACTATAATATAATCTCTAAATATTTAAAATAAAATATCTGACCAAAATGAAAATATAAATCTAAGAACAATATGAATTTCCACTAATCACAATGAGAAAAGACACTGCACAATGTTTTTCAAATATTTCACCTTTAGTGAAATATTTAGCTCTACTACTTAAAATATTTAGTGTCAGATATTGAAAATAACTCAACCATCTCATCTTACAAATTATTTCACTGAAACTGTAAGAAACTATAACAAAGGTGGCTGGCTACTGGAGTGATGATCTGGGAAGGAATGAGGAGGAAGGAGGGAGACTTTGATAGCATGCTTCAATTTTTTATTTTGACCTATGACTGTATTATTACCTACTCAAAAATAAATAAATTTAGAATTGATTTAATTCAAATGTACCCTTTATTTTTGGACATAACATGTCAGGAGACTTTTAAAATCAAAATTAGATAGCTAACTGTATTATTCTGACATGTAATTGCTTTATTTTAACAGGTGATGATGTATGTAAATTACAGTAATTCACAAAACATTTTATCTTACATCAGTACACTGAGTTTACCACAGAAAAACTGCATAACGCTTTCACCTCAGGGTGGTTGAGTTCTCCGTCTTCTTCCTCATAGGGTCCACCAACAATGAATGCATCAGGAATGTTATTAGCCCCTGGAGCCAAAATGTTGGCAATAGGCCATTTTTTGGGCCGGGGGACAGGTTCTTTTTCCCCTCCAAGCTTCAGAGTTCCATTCTTAAAGAAAATAGGATAGTCTTTCTGCAGAAATAAATACATCAGGAGATTTTGTAAAAGACTTTGAAATGGACAAAAAGGATTACTGAAGTGTCTTTACAATGGAATGCTGGGTGTTATCTAACAAACCCTTCTGTGATTACCTGTAGAAGAGCCTGCGCCCTTCATTGTCTTTGCGCTGTAATTTATTTTTTGTGTTGTAATTTATTAAAAATTGATAATAATGCAAATTATTCTTGTCCAAAATATGTAAATATATTTTGCCCAGTGGAAATGTAATTGGTCATTGCCTTGTGGCTGGTAACAGGTTTTGAATAATTTGCCAGTTCACTTCAACAGTCCCAATTGCCCACTTACGAGTCATTTCTTCAGACTTGCCTTTGAATTGTTTTAAAGCTTTTTGTTATATTTATATGAGGGTCATGATGTAACTTTTTAAAATTTATCTTTCAAAAAACAAACTTAATTTTTTCAATAGCCTAAAACATAAGCATTTTCATATTTATAATTTATCTTAAATACATTTGTAATAGAAAATTGGTAAATATATAAATAGGAAATTTATAAAAGAAATTTTAAAATCCAACATTTAAATAAAAACATGCTAGATATTGTTAATAATAAGTGAAATGCACATTTAAAAAATGAGATACAATTTTAAACCATAGACTGGCAAAAATCAAAGTCTGAAAATATCAAGTGTAAATATTGTTAAGGGAATTCTTTTTTAATTTTTGACATTACTACAGATGTCCCCCATTTTTCCCCCCTTGGCCCCCACCCCCACCTTTACCACATTGTTGTCTGTGTCCTTTGGGTACGCATATATGTCCTTTGGCTAATGTCTTACGGGAATGGTATTATTATATATACAGTTGATAGAAGTGTACATTGGTACAATATGGAAAGTAATTTTGTAGTCTCTAGTAAAAGTTAAAATTGGTATACCCTGGAACTCAACTGTTCTAGTTCTTCATTTTAAGTTTAAAAATTTTTGTGAAGCCCTGGCTGGTGTGGCTAAGTTGGTTGGAGCATCATCCTGTAAACCCAAAAGTCATAGGTTTGATTCCTGGTCAGGGTATGCACCTAAGTTGTGGGTTTGGTACCTGATTGGGGTGTGTACAAGAGGCAACCAATGGATATTTTTCTCCTCCCCTCCCCCCTCCCTTCTCCTTTCTGTCTCTAAAAAATATGTGTGTGTGTGTGTGTGTGTGTATCCTTTAGTGAGGATAAACAAAAATACCTAACTTTTGTCAAGAAGGGGCATTTCTGGATTGGCAGAGTGAGAACTTCTAAAAATCTGCTCCTCCATAAAAACAATAAAAGCACTGGCAAAAATGGTCAAAATTAAGTGTGCCAAGAACATTCAATGAGGACAGAGCAGTTTTTTAAAAAAAAAACAGTGCTCAGAAAACTAGTTATCCACATGCAAAAGAATGAAGTTGGGCCCTCACCTAACACACATACAAAACTTAACTCAAATAGATCAAAGGCCTAAACCTAAGAGCTAAAATTATAAAACTCTTAGAAGAAAACAGAAAAAAGCCTCATGACATTGGGTTTACCAGTGATTTTTTGGTCATGAACAACAAAAGAAAATATGGACAAACTGCACTTCATCAAAATTAAAGTCTTTTGTAAGTCAAAAGATACTAACAATGGCCCTGGCTGGTGTGACTCAGTGCATTCAGAGCCAGCCTGCAAATAAAAGGGTCACCAGTTCTATTCCCAGTCAGGACACATGCCTGGGTTGCAGGCCAGGTTCCCAGTAGGGGGTGTGCAACAGGCAACCACACACTGATGTTTCTCTCCCTCTCTTCCCCTCTTGTCTAAAAATAAAATAAATAAAATCTTTTTTTAAAAAAAGATACTAACAATAGAGTGAAAAAGACAATCCAGAAAATGGGAGAAAATATTTGCTAATCACATATTTGATGAGGGGTTAATAGCTAAGATATACAGAGAACTCCAAAGGCTCAAAAACAACAACAAAGATTCAAAAAAAGAGCAAAGAACGTGAATATATATTTGCCCCAGAAAGATACACAAAAGGCCAATTAGCACATGAAAAGATACAGAAAGTCATTAGTCATTAAGGAAATGCAAATCAAAACCACAAGGAGATACCACTTCACACCTCTTATGTTGACTATTTTTTTTATTTTATTTGTTTATTTTTTACAGAGAGAGGAAGGGAGAGAGAAAGAAAGGGAGAGAAACATCAATGTGTAATAGAAACATCAATCAATTGCTTCTCACATCTCCCCAACTGGGGAACTTGGCCCAAAACTCAAGCATGTGCCCTGACTGGGAATTGAACCTACAACCTTTTGGTTCACAGGCCAGTGCTCAATCCACTGAGCCACATCAGTAAGGGCTTATGTTGACTATTATCAAAAACCAGAAAATGAGCGTTAGCAAGGATGTGGAGAAACTGAAACCTGTGCACTGCTGTTGAGAATGTAAAATGGTGAAGAGTAATTGGAAGATCTATACTGAAAATGTAAAATGGCAATAAAACAGGTGGGAATATCAACTAATTAAATCCTTTTAACAAGCAAACTGGAAACCTCTATCAAGAGACTCAAAAGACCCATACACAATCACTCTAAAAATTTGGACTAAGAATATAACCTTTAAGAGAAAGTTTTGGATAATAAATTACATTATACAAAATCCACAAAAATATGCATAAAGAATTTGCATAGAAATACATCAAAAAATTGTCAATTTAAAAATGTTTCACATATTTTTCTACCATAACTGTGTATTTATTGATATAAATTATATGTAATCTATAATACATTATGTATAATATATAAACTATAAACATCTATTTGTAAAATAGAAGTAAACTTTATTTTTTTAAGCCTCATATAAATCTTAGCCATTAACAGAGCTTGCTGTGAATGAAATCTTAGCATGTGAAGAAGGGATGCTCATGTGAGTGTTTAAAGCTATATATATATCTGGCTACAAGGTTTTACCTCTCCACTTGATGGAACTTGCAGACCAGCCATGTAGTTCTGCAGGGGTCCTACTGGAATGAAGGATTCAGGCACAGAGTAGGCAGCCTCCAATGTGACCTTCAGTAGATTGCCTCCTACCATCTGGGCTGTGGTCAATAAAGGCTCTGCCACAGATACTTTAACTTCCAGAGTGCACTGCTGGAAAAATAAAATAAAATTATGCAACATTTTGAAAATGCCAATTTTTCCTTATCCCATTTGAATTGTACATCACTGTTCAAAGTAAAAAGGTCAAGTTTATTTCCATATGAAGGATTCAAATAACTTTCTTTAGGTCCCAAGAATTAGACAGATAGAGCCAAAAAAAGAACCTTATCCCCAAACTAGAGTGCTTCCCTTCTACAGTGCTGAGGTCAAATACGTATACACAAATACATATAGAAGACCACCCTGGATGGTTTGGCTTATTTGGTTGGAGTGTTGACCTGTAGACCAAAAGGTTGCAGGTTTGACTCCCGGTCAGGGCACATACACAGGTTGCAGGTTCAATCCTCAGATGGGAGAAGGCAACCAATCAATGTTTCTCTCACATCAATGTTTCTTTCTCTCTCTCTCTCTCTCTCTCTCTCCCCCCCATACACACACCTCCCACCTCTCTCTCGAAAAGCAATGAAAAAATGTCCTCAGGTGAGGATTTTTTAAAAACCAAAAAAAGAAAAACCCAAACACACATAGAAGAGAAATTGGAAGGTTCTATACTTAAATGTTAACAGTGGTTGCATATGATTGAGTGGATGAGATTGGGGTAAATTTTTTGCTAGTCTATATCATGTTTATTCTGTAAGTCAAAGGTGCTTTTTCAAAAAAACTTTTAGGTTTTTATGAAATATTTAAAAATCATATTCTTTGACATATTTCTATTTTCTCACACATGAAAAGTTTTTTGGCAACATGGATAAGCTCAAGGAATAAATTTCTTAGAGGGGCTGCCAAGGATTTGATATTAGTGATATATCCAAGTGGGCAGGCATGAATGACAGCTAGTGCTTTTTAAATTAGAGAAGAGACAAGAATTTGTTTATTTTCATTTTATTTCTTAAAAGTCAACATTAGTAAGTTTAATAATAATTAATATTGTTTAATAACAAGAATTTACAGTTTAATAACAATCAATAATATTGTTATTAAAGAATTAAGTGTCCTGCTAATGAGAAGTTCCCAAGTTATTTCTCCAATAGAAATTTTGATTTGGAAAATGTAGTGCTTCTTAATAATAAATTTTTTTCAAATGTATATATGCTCATATATAGATATAGATGCATATATTTTTATACAATAAAATTAGGTTTAAAATGTGTCATTATATGCTAAGCAGTTTACTATAGCACTAGGAATATAAAGATAAAGAAGACATGGCCCAGTTCATCAGAGAATTCATGTTATAACTCCATGACCTAGACATACTATAAAAGAGACCTGAGGAAATTAGGAAATAAGTAATTCATTATTGGGGTGTGGAGGAGTAAGGGATGGTATTTTTGTCAGATGAACTAACTTGTATAAGATGAATAGGAGTTAGAATCTAGATAAGCAGAGGAGGAAAGAGAAAGTAATCCTGAACACGAGGAAGAGCTGTGTGTGAAGTGGCACTGAGTGAAGTGGCACGGTACACTCAGTTCAGGGGCAAGTAGGCAGTTCAGAGAACACATGTAAGAACATAAAGCACAAGGAAGAGACTGCTGAGAGGTGAACTGAACAAGCTGGAAGCTCGTTTCATAAAGGCCGTTGCATGCCTGCTAAGAAATCTGGACCTTAACATGCAAACAATGGGTGAATCTATGAACCATACGGACCTAGGCAAGGGAAGAGATGAGATCATATTTACTTTTAAGCTGCTCTCTTAGGAGCTGGAAGGCTGAACTGGAGGGGGATAAGGGCAGTTACAAGGTTATGTGTAATGTTCCAGGTGAGAAATTATAAGACAATAAAGAGTAGGAATGAATCTAAGCGTAGAGAGTTCAAAGGCACTTAGGATACAGAAAAAGTTGAATTTGATGAAAGGCAGATTGGGGAATTGGTTGTACTTGGGGTCTGCGGGAGCAGTCATGGATATAGCACAGGTTCTATGCATGTCCTATGATTTCACAGAGTTGATACCAGTAGTCAAAATAACTAAGATAAAAGGGAGAGTAAGTTTAAGGGTGGATATTGAGTTGCTTTGGAGTACTGAGTTTTAGATGCTGATGGTGTGTCATTATAGAGAAATCCAGCAGGTGGCTGTGAAGTCTGACATTCTAGAATTCAGGAGAGGGGTCTGCACTGGAGCCACTGGAATAGAAATCTTCAGTGTACTGGTAACTTATTAAATTATGGATGCCACCTCCTACCCACAGGAGTATGATCACACACTAAGAAGAGAAGGTGGCCAAGAACAGACCTTTTGTTCTTAAGGATATGAGGAGAGGAGGAGAGGTCTAGTGCAGGAACCTGGAAAGGTACAGTCAGTGAGTAGGAAATCAGAACACCAAAGGAAGGAAAGATTTGAAGAAAGGGGCCCTGCAGACGGTGACACCCTGGTCAATATGTCTCTGAGAAGATAAATAAGTATCCCTAAGATTCCTAGCTTGTATTACTCAATCAAGACAGGGCTATTGGAAGGTGAATTGGAATCTTCTTTCCTAGTACAAATTTATTTCATTCTAGCCTCTGAGTATAGCTTAAATATAAAATTAGTGAGAACTCTCAAGCAAATGGAAATTAACTGTCACATATTTTTTCTCTGAGTATGTAAAACAGGTAACACAGAAATATTATTAGCAAATATGAGGACTACAGTCCATTCAACTACATTTTCTTCTATAGGTATCTAAGAAAAATCAATAGTACACAGGCTGTGAGACTGGACCAAGGAAGTCCGACTGAATTCAGATATACACCTCCTTCTAGCACAAATCACATGGAATAGCAGAAAGATATTAAATTATGTCTTTACATCCAATTAAAGGATAATGCTATAATAACCCCCAGAAAACAAGAAATGCCATCACTAAACTAGACATTTTTAAGGAATCCTTGAAAGATAGAATCAAATTAAATCAGATCTAAAAAAACCTTGAAATAAACAAAACACATCCTAAAATAAGAAGAGAACCACAGCAGATGCAGGAGTGGATTGTGGCAGCTCCCAGGTCAGATCAGTGAGAAGCAGAGAGGAGTCTACAGTGAAGGTTAATTAGAGAACTGCAGTCAGAAGAGCTGGGTCAACTGGGCCCTCCTCTCTCCCTTACTCTTGCAAAACAGAAGGTAGCCATGGTATCTGCTGAGAGTGAGTACACCTGCACCAGAGTGGCAAATAGTGCCCCAAGAAGTTACCAACCCCTACAAGGAATGGGAAACACGGCCCAGAAGACAAACTAGTAACACAGCCTACCAGTTCATGCTTCCTCTCCTCCAATAACCAGAGGGAGGCTACCATACCAGAAAGTATATTATGTACATTCATATACTATTTAATTTAATCCATCAAGAGAGCTCAAGAGGCATTTCCATGGGTAAGCCTTTCTTACATCTACCCCTGGGCAAAGTAACCAATACCATCTCTGTCCCACTCTATTCCCATGTGCCCTTGCATTTAATCACACTGGGCTAAAATCCGTAATATGTAGATTATGGACTCCTAAGGTAGGACTCTGCCTCATTTATCTTTGTTTCCCAGAACCTAACACAATGCCTATAATGAGAAGGTGCCTAACAAATTGAACTCAACTGAATTGAACCTTAATCCCAGATGACTCGTCAGACTGAATGGTAGGCTGAAATGTTGAAAGTTAAAACTCAGATTACCTTACCACCTGACCGAGGAAGCTCCAAGGGAGAGCCTATCACAGGGTGCAGGGGGGCCATTGTTTCAAATGAACTCTCTCCTACAAAAAGAAAAGAAAAAAAAAGGCCAAGTCAAGCCAAAAAAGAAAAGCTTAGACAAAGATAAATGTGCTCATCTTTTCATCAAATCCTTCAAATTCAATGAGGCTGATTTTTTCATTTCACTAGAGTTAAATTTTATGAGCTTTGTTATATCTGCTTTTGAGAAAATCATACATCTCACCTTCCACTAAAGGAAGAAGGTCCACCACAGCCTGACCAAGAATTAAGGTCTTCTCATCTTTCTGTTTCTTTTCCTTTGGTAAAACTTCAGTCACAGTTACTAGAAAAATCAAAACAAAGAAAATGAGAGCATCAATCAGACAGCCAAGGTGCAACATGCAATGCATCACCGAAGAAATTTCAGTTAAGAGAAATAAACTTTGATGCCCAAGAAGGCACCATTATTGGTGATTTCTGATGGAAACTACTGGACCACCTCAGTGACCTCTGTAACAACTCAGTATTTTAAAAAAATGTTGGCAGATTTATAGAGATCATATTAAGCTTACAGAAATTTAGGAAAAATTACATCTTTATAATGTTGAGCACTCCTAAGAACATAATATACCTTTCTTCTTGTTCAACCTCATGTCTCTCAGTAGCATTTTCTTTACAATTTGTTTCTATCAGGGCCAAATAAAGTCCAGACATTGTAACTAATCCATGTCTCTTAAGTCTCTTTTATTCCCTAGGTATAGGGAACCCATCTGCACAGTGTGGGAATGTAGCCCAGCCCCCACTAAGGAAGGCCAGCGGGGAGCAAGACAGCACACTGGAACCAAGCCCACGGATGGGTTCTCCCATGGGGAATCAGGCCTGCATTGTATGTAGGCTGTTTTGAGGCTTCCTTTTTGCTAAAACTCCCTCACCCTGAATTGAGGCAGCAAATGTTTACTGCATATCTTTAAAGTAACTGCCTAAAATCTGTGCTAAACCTCCCAAGTATGAAGTGTATACAGTTCAAACACTTTTCCCCTTACATCTTCAACATCCTTTTCTTTGAAGTAATTAGCAACATTCTTTCCTTTATTATCTGTAAAAGGTAATCACCTGTGCATAGTAAATGAGGACCATCCTCGATGTGATGTACCCAGAAAAGCAATAAAAGCCTGTCCAGGCAGGGGTCAGAGACCTCTCTCACTTTGAGAGAGGCCATGCCATCCCTTTTTTTGAACAGGACTTCTGTCGTCCGTGTGAATTTGTTCGTCGCAACCACAACACACGGACCCCACTGGTCAGAGTCTGCATCACATAGGTTTCTTTTTCATTTAATCAGATTTTTCCCATTTTTATCTTTCTAATAAATTGTCCATTTTATCTAAGTTTTCAAAAGTGATAGCAGAAAATTCGTTTTATGCCTTTTTAATATTGTGGTAAAATATACATTACATAAATTTACCATCATAACTGTTTTTAAGTGTACAGTCCAGTGGTATTATGTAGATTTCACCAGCATCTATCTCCATAACTCTTTTTGCCTTTAAAGGTGCAACTCTAAAGCTCCAGAAAAAATACAACTAATCAACAAAGAGATACCCAACCTATCAGATGCACAGTTCAAAACACTGGTAATCAGGATGCTCACAGAATTGGTTGAGTATGGGTACAAAATAAGGAAAAACTGAAGGCTATGAAAAGTGAAATAAAGGAAAATGCACGGGGAACCAACAGTGATAGGAAGAAACCAGGACTCAGATTAACGATTTGGAGTAGAAGGAAGAAATAAATATTCAACCATAACAGAATGAAAAACAAAAATGCAAAAAAAAAAAAAATGAGGAGATGCTTAGGAAACTCCAGGATACCTTTAAACATTCCAACATTCGAATCATGGGGGTGCCAGAAGGAGAAGAGGAAGAGCAAGAAATTGAAAACTTATTTGAAAAAATAATGAAGGAGAACTTCCCTAGTCTGGCAAAGGAAATAGACTTGCAGGAAGTCCAGAAAGCCCAGAGAGCCCCAAAAAAGTTGGACCCAAGGAAGCACACACCAAGGCACATCATAGTCACATTATCCAAGATTAAAGATAAGCAGAGAATCTTAAAAGCAGCAAGAGAAAAGGAAACAGATATCTGCAACGGAATGCCCATAAGACTATCAGCTGATTTCTCAAAAGAACCTTGCAGGCAAGAAGGGGCTAAAAGGAAGTATTCCAAGTCATGAAAGGCAAGGACCTATACCCAAGATTACTCTATCCAGTGAAGCTATCATTTAGAATGGAAGGGCAGATAAAGTGCTTTTCAGATATGGTCAAGTTAAAGGAGTTCATCATCATGAAGCCATTATTATATAAAATGTTAAAGGGACTTACCTAAGAAAAAGAGAAGATCAAAAATAGGAACAGTAAAATGACAACAAACTCACAACTATCAATAATCCAACCAAAAAAAATGAAAACAAAAACAAAGCAAACAACTAGAACAGGAACAGAATCACAGAAATGGAGATCACATGCAGGGTTATCATCAGGGAAGAGGATAAGGGGAATGTAGGAAAAAGTACAGGGACTAAGTAGCATAAATGGTAGGTAGAAAACAGACAGTGGGGAGAGGGCATTAAGAATAGTATAACAAATGTAGAAGCCAAAGAACTTATATGCACAACCCATGGACATGAACTAAGAGGGTGGGAATGTCAGTGGGAGAGGATGTGAAGGGCGGAGGGAAATAAAGGGCGGGAGTGGGACAACCGTCATAGCATAATCAATAAAATATATTTAAAAACAAAAGATATATATTATAAGGCCATTGTAATCAAAACAGTCTGGTACTGGCATAAGAAAAGACACATAGATCAATGGAACAGACTAACGAGCCCAGAAATAAACCCAAGTCACTATGGTCAATTAATATTCAACAAAGTGGGTAGAAGCCTAAAATGGAAAAAAATAGCCTCTTCAACAAATGGTGTTGGGAGATCTGGACAGCTACATGCAAAAAAATTAAACTCAAGCACCAACTCATACCATACACAAAAACAAATTCAAGGTGGATAAAAGACTTAATATACGTTGCAACACCATAAAAGTCCTAGAGGAGAACATAGGCAGGAAAATCTCAGATATATTCCATGCAGCAATATTTTCACAAATATGTCCCCTAGAGCAAGGAACATAAAGGAAAGAATAAACAAATGGGTCTTTATCAAAATAAAAAGCTTCTGCACGGCTAAAGAAAACAGTATTAAAATAAAAAGAGAACCAACCATATGGGAAAACATATTTGCCAATAATACCTCAGACAAGGGTTTGATCTCCAAAATATATAAAGAACTTACACGACTCCACTCCAGGGAGACAAACAACCCAATTAAAAAATGGGCAAAAGATCCAAACAGACACTTCTCTAAGGACATACAGAGGCCCAGAGACATATGAAAGGATGTTCAACATCACTAGCCATCAGAGAGATGCAAATTAAAACCACAATGAGATACCACTTCACACCAGTCAGAATGGCCATCATAAACAAATCAACAAACAAGTGCTGTTGAGGTTGTGGAGAGAAGGGAACCCTAGTGCACTGTTGGGGGGACTGCAGACTGGTGCAGCCACTTTGGAAAACAGTACGGAATTTCCTCAGAAAACTAAAAATGGAATTGCCTTTTGACCCAGTAATTCCACTATTGGGACTATACCTTAAGAATCCTGAAACACCAGTTCAAAAGAACCTATGCACCCCAGTGTTCATAGAAGCACAATTTACAATAGCCAAGTGTTGGAAGCAACCTAGGTGCCCATCAGTAAATGAATGGATCAAAAAACTATGGTACATTTACACAATGGAATTCTATGCAGCAGAAAAAAAGGGGCTCCTACCCTTCACAACAGCATGGATGGAACTGGAGAGCATTATGCTAAGCAAAATAAGCCAGGCAGTGAAAGATAAATACCATATGATCTCACCTATAAGTTGGACTTAATCAACAAAACAAGCAAGCAAAATACAACCAGAAACATTGAAATAAAGAACAAATTGTCAGTAACCAGAGAGGAGGGGGAAAAGGAATAATGGGGGAAAATAGGGGAAGGTCCATCCAGGAACATGTATAATGGACAAATGGACAAAGCCAAAGGGGGTAGGTTCAAGGCTGGGAGGTGGGGATGGGTACGGAGGGGCATGGTGGGGTGAAAATGAAGACAACTGTACTTGAACAACAATT
The DNA here is from genome assembly GCA_004024845.1 of Tonatia bakeri. NCBI lineage: Eukaryota > Metazoa > Chordata > Mammalia > Chiroptera > Phyllostomidae > Tonatia > Tonatia bakeri. The sequence continues at coordinate 21,716 of PVIA01012976.1, forward strand.
GAAAAATGAAAAAAAAATCAAAGATAAAGAAGAAATCTTAAAAGCAGCAAGGGCAAAGGGCTTACAGAATTATCCAGTGAAACTATCTGCTTTTAGAGAATTCAAATTATGGGTTCAATTTCCTGAATAGTTCTAGGGCAATTTCTTTGCATATAGAATGAGTTGTGGTTAGTGTTTTTCAAGGAACTGTCCCATTTTGTTGTTAAATTCATGTATGTAAAGTTGTTCATAATTTTGGGTTGGCCAAAAGTTATTGTTTTTTCTCATAAAATGGCTCTAGTAGCACTTGTCTTTAACTTCATTCAAAACAATTTTGTTAGATTGTAGTGTGACAGCTGTCACATCAGTGTGCATTTAAAAAAACTTCTCAGCCCTGGCTGGTGTAGCTCAGTGGATTGAGCATGGGCTGCAAACGAGAGAGTTGCTGGTTCAACTCCCAGTCAGGGCACATGCCTGGGTTGCAAGCCAGGTTCCCAGTAAGGGCCACATGAGAGGCAACCACACATTGCTGTTTCTCTCCCTCTCTTCTTCCCTTCCCCCTCTCTAAAAATAAATGAATAAATAATTTTAAAAAAACTTATCAAAACCAGTGAATTTTTGTGTAGCTATTTTATTTTGAAGATGGAAGAAAATATGCAACATTTTCAGCATATTATGGTTTATTATCTCATGAAAGATAAAAACACAACTGAAACGCAAAAAAAAATTTGTGCAGTGTATGGAGAAGGTGCTGTGACTGACTGACGTGTCAAAAGTGGCCTGCGAAGTTGCAAAGTTTCGTGCTGAAGATTTCTCGCTGGATGATGCTCCATGTTCGGATAGACCAGCTGAAGTTGATAGGGATCAAATTGAGACATTAATTAAGAACAATCAGCATTATACCATGTGGGAGATAGCTGACACTCTCAAAATATCCAAATCAATAAAGTTACTGGTGAAAACAAAAAGTCTTTTATTTTATGGAAAAATACTAAATGGACTTTTTGGCTAACACAGTATTTCCTTACTTTTAATGTATGCAGCATCAATATTCATTTCATTTCATTCCCAATATTGATAGCTGATAATATGTGTTCTCTTCCCCCTGACCATAGATTTGCCAAGTTTGATGTTTTCAAATAACCAGCTATTCATTTCATTAATTTTCCTTGCATTTCTTTATGCATTTCATTGATTGCTGATTTTATCTTTATTATTTTCTTCTTTCTGTTTTCTTTGGGTTTCTTTTGCTTTTCTTTTTCTAGACTCTTCAAGTGAGAACTTACGTAATTGGCCCGAGGTTTTTCCTCTTTTTTAATGTATGCATTTAGTGCCGTAAATTTTCTCAGCAATGTTTTAAGTATGTCTGACAAACTTTAATACGTAGCAATTTTTTCTTCATTCAGTTCAATGTTTTCTTTACTTCCCTTGAGACTTCCTCTTTGACACTTGGATTATTTATAAGTATGATTAAGTTTTCAAGTGTTTGAGGAGTTTCCTAATATCTTTCTAGTATGGATTTATACTATGATACTATTATTGTCAGAGAACACATTCAGTATTATTTTCATCCATTTAAATTTAACTTTATGACCCAGGAAATGGTTTTGGTATGTGATCTGTGGGCTTTTGAAAATCAGTATATTCTATGCCCTGGCTGGTGTAGCTCAGTGGATTGAGCGCGGGCTGCGAACCAGGCATCGCAGGTTCGATTCCCAGTCAGGGCACACGCCTGGGTTGCAGGCCATGGCCCCCAGCAACCGCACATTGATGTTTCTCTCTCTCTCTCCCTCCTTTCCCTCTCTAAAAAATAAATAAATAAAATCTTAAAAAAAAAAGAAAGAAAATCAATATATTCTGCTATTGATTAGATCTTGTTGGTTGGAGGTGCTGTTGAGTTTTCCTACATCCTTGCTGACTTTCTGTCTAGTTATTCTACAAATTATTGAAAGATGTTTACATCTCCTATTATTGTGAATTTATCTATTCTGCCTTTCAGTTTTCTCAGTTTTGTTTCACCTATTTAGCAGTTCTGCTATTTGGTGCATGCCTGCTTAGAATTGTTATGTCTTCTTGGTGGATTTACCCTTTTTATCATTATGTAATAAACTTCTCTATCTCTGGTTATTTTCTTTGCTAAGTCTATTTTATCTAATGCTAATGTGTCACTTCTACTTTGTTTTGGTTAATGTGTGCATTATTTATCTTTGTCTATCCTTTCACTTTTTATCTGACTATATGGTTCTATTTTGAGTTTCTTATCAACAGCATATGATTGGGGCATTTTTAAATTCACTCTGCAATTCTGTAAAAATAATAATGGAATTATTAGTGTATTAGGGCTAAAGTCTGCTGGGCTCTTCTGCTTGTCCTCTTTTTCATTTTTCTGGGGGGTTTTCTCCACCTTCCTGTAAATTACCTGAACACCTTTTTTAGAATTCCATTTTGATTTACTAATAATACTTTTGAATACATCTCTTTGTATATATTTTTTAGTTGTTGCTCTAGGTATTACATTATATATACATTAGTTATTAGTCTGCACTTCATCATTTCACTAGTTCAAGTCAAGTATAGAAAACTTACCTCCTTTTATGTTCCTTTGTCCTCTCCACAAGTTTTGATATTTGGTGTTGATTGATTCTAAATGTTTTATAGTTTTCATAATGATTTTTTAATTTTTCCTGTGAAATATTCTTAAGTATGTCTTTATTTTCCAAATTGATTTTTTTCTATCTTTTTATGATTGATTTCTAATGTTGATGGTTGTATCTTAATCAGAACACTTAATCTGCACGCTATTGATTCTTTGATATATGGCAGGACCTGCTTTATGGCCTAGTATGTGGTCAGTTTTTATTATATAAATGTTCTTTGTGTGCTTTAAGAAATTTGTAGGTTATTTAACAATTGACATAAGTGCTTGACTACTAACTCAAGGAAGACTTTTTTCCTCTACCCATGGCCTAGACAGATAAAATGGTGAGTGGGTTTTTTTTCTAGTCCATTCTTTTTGAGAGACAGAGAGAGAGACATCAACTTATTGTTCCACTTGTTTATGCATTCATTTGTTGCTTCTTGTATGTGCCCTGACCAGAGATCGAACCCACAATGTTGGTTTATCTGGACGATGCTCCAATCAACTGAGCTACCCAGCCAGGGCTTCTAGTTCATTCTTTTTGAGAGTCTTGGCTTACAGGGTAAGACCAAAATATGTCAGAGAAAATAGTGTATAGTTAGAAACTACAGCAGTGTGGATACAGAAACCATCCACCCATTTATCCAGTCATTCATTCAATACTCTTTGAGTCCTTTTATGTCCCAGATATTTCTAAACAGTAGAAACTCTGAAATAAATAAGATCTAGCCCAGGTTTCAAAAACTGCCTCCTCTAACGAGGGAGGCAAATTAATAATTGCTATACAGTATGGTGAGTACACAGAAGTACAATAGGGTTGCCAAGTAAAATACAAGATGCCTATTTTAAAATCTGAAGTTCAGATAAACAATTTTTAGTCTAAGTATTTCTCAAGTTTTATTTTTTGTTTTATTCTAAATCTGACAACTGTAAATACATGAATACAAAGGGAGAGTTTTCAACTCAGCTTAGGAGATAAGGGCTGCCAAGTTCAGTAATATAGCAACAGGTCTTTGATACACATTAGTTAAAATTAGTAGGTCATGGTGACTGCTGCTTGAAGCAGGTAGGACTCAAAGTGGGCTGTATTATACCTAGATTAAAAGGTAAAGTGTGTTCATCTGTCCCAACAACAGTGACTAAATATCTCAGAATCTCCTCAAAACATACTCATATAATTAACATTTTTATAACCAGAAAGACTTACAGAACACAGGTTTGTGGGCGAGGTCATCTAAAGTGATTCCTCCTTCAGGACTGAACTCAAAGCTAGCAGTGAAGTTGTACATTGCAGTTCCTTCTGAAGAAACCGTAATTTTGGCAGAGTCTCCCAAAACTGCCTGATTAAATTCTGCGTGAATAAAGGTAACTGGGGTATCTCCTTTAAAACCTTTCTGTTGACAGAAACATATTACTTTACAGTTATAATCAATATAGAATGTTCCCACGCAACTGGCAACCCATTCTTATTTGTACTACATAGTATTTTCCCATCAAGCTATATTACAAATACAAAAGTAGGTAGAAAGTCATTAAATAAATCTAGTTGTAGTTAAATGCAATACTGTATTTAAATGCCATTATGTTGAAGTTTTGAAAAATAACACTTATTGTGTTTATAAAATTATATTGTGGAACATTTGGAAAAGTGAGAAAAGTACATAGGAAAATAAATTACCTATAATCTCTAATGTGCAAACACTATTACCATTTTAGAATATATTTCCTGGTGCTTTTTGTGAATGTGTGTGTGTGTGTGTATGTGTGTGTGTGTGTGTGTTAATACAAAGTAGAGAACATTTATTACACCCTGCTTTAGAAAGTTTGACTTAATGCTGAATGAATATTTTGCCATTCCATTATTCTTGTAATTTTTAAGTTATACCATAGTGTTTTATTATTTAAATTCATCATATGAAATTAATCACAAGGGAAACTTGGGAAGAATTTAGATTGTTTTCAGGAAAAAGGAACTGCTGTCTGGGGAGTTGAAAACTACTTCTTGTTTTACCTGTTAAATTTAATATTGAAGTTGCCAGGTATTATACACATGCAGTAATGTGAATTGCTGATTCTAGACTATCAGTAAGAAACAATGATATACCTAAACTGTATATAATTTTATTAACCAATGTCACCCCAATAAATTAAGTTTAAAATATGCAGAAAAGTGAAACACTGAGAAGGAGGGGCCACAGCTCTGTAAAGCCAGCGGGTTGGTGCTCCAACACGATGGCAAACTTCATGCCTCCCTATGGTGCTCCCAATGCATCTTCCACAACCCACAGGTGTTTGACAGAGATACCTGAGCTCAAAGACAAACATACTTTCAAGAAGTAGGAATAAACTAGGAACATCTCAGATTTCCAAAAATAACTTTACCAATTCATATCCCTTTGTCACAGTGATCTGCACAGGTTTGCCTGTTGATGCAACCTGCTCCATATTGGCACTTGAGCAAAGTCCCTCTGGTCTTTTGTCCCTGTAAACATAATAAGTGAAACTATCTCCTCATGTACCACTGCTGCACAAGAACTCACATTACTCATAACCAACACCAGGGGAGAACTTAGGGAAATGCAATAGTCCCACAGTTTTGTGGCCTTTTCAACCACTGTTGCTAGATAGGCAGGGGTTAGGGAGCTGACCACAAGGATGATTCCACTGGTTAGTGCTTACAAGACCTCTGTACATGTAACTAACTCATTGAGCACAAGTTATCACAAGACGAAGGGGGTATAAATGCCAACCCTCAGCTCCCATTCCCCACATCCTTCGTCATATTCTTTGGTAGCTTTCTTTTCTTTCCTTTCTTTCTTTTTAATGTTCAAAGCTCAACTCAAAGGTTATTTAATGTCCCAGTTAAAAATATTCTTATATAATATAAGAACCCACTGGAAAAAGTCCTGACATATGTCTTATTTAGTCAAAGATATTTTAATTAGCCCTGGCTGGCATAGCTCAGTGGATTGTGCTCGGGCTGCGAACCAAAGCATTGCAGGTTCAATTCCCAGTCAGGGCACATGCCTGGGTTGCAGGCCACGGCCCCCAGCAACTGCACATTGATGTTTCTCTCTCTCCCTTCCCTCTCTAAAATAAATAAATAAAATAAATAAATAAATAAATAAATAAAATCTTTTTAAAAATATATTTTAATTATTTCACAACACTGAGGACACGATTTCAAAAATAAATTGGATATATGTTTTTTTAAAAAGGTCGCGTTTTCTGAATCAATTCAAAGTGGAACTTCATGCGGTTCAAACGTTCACTTAGGATACGCTATGCTCAGTGTGTCTAGGACTGGTGGTACAAAATAAGGAGATGCCTTGCACTCCACACTTTATAGTTATTCTGCCTCTTCCCAGCTACTCCCTCATTTTCCCATTCAACCTAAGAGTCTCAGATCACTTGCTGAACACCATGTCTTCAAGCTCATTCAGACCCAGGTGGCCCTGACTACTTTCTTACCAAGTTTACATTTGAAATGACTTTTTGCATTAGTTTTCTTGTTTCCTTTTCAATAGTACCACATGAATTAGGCCTTTACTAGCCTGACCCTGGACAAACGCCTAACCTCTCTGAGCCTCAGTTTCACCTTCGACAAAATGGATAACATCTGACCTGTTTCATATTCTGTAAAATAAATAAGAAAATTTCTGACCTGTTTCACATTTGTTGTAAATATCCACTAAAATGGCAAAACTTCTTAACCTATGAAGCAAAGCACAAATGGTATTATCAATATGCACTTTTCCTGAATGCTCCATTGCCCTCTTAAAGACAAGTAATCTGTCATTCATATTCACAGCCTCCGAGGCCCTGGGTGCAAGAGGCATTAGCGGCTTATTTGTTGAATAATGAATAAAAAATTTTGGTTAATTACAAGTTATGGTCAGGACAGCCAGTCTCCTATGGTGAGAGGCCCCAATAGGGCACGCATTTCTTACCTTTTCAGAAGAATCTGCAAAGGAGTCAAATTATATGAAGGAGACGGGGTGAGGTGGGTCTGGGGACTGAGGCGCAGTGTGCGCTTACTGCGCAGAACTTCGGCACCAAGTCGGAGGGGGTCTATGTCTGGCTTTGGGCGGGAGGTGTGGGGTTGGCGGGAGCGTAGCGCCTGGCGGGTCGGTGGCGTTTAGGTGTGTACGGAGGTGCAACTGTGCAGGGATGAGTTGCAGCTCGGCCACCACTGAGAGAGCAGGGATTTAAGTAAGGGGGTCTGGGCCGAGGGCCGGGCTAGCCAGGCGGGAAGAGACGGTTTTCGCAGGAGAGACAGCCGTCTTACCTTCGACAGCCACAGATGTATTTACCGCAACTATAGCAACCAATTACTCTCGCGAGAACGTAGTTTCTGGAATTACCACAAGTTTTCCCCAATGCTCGCGATAATATTTTCGGGGTAGAAAACTAGCAGGGCGGAGGTGAGTTTCTGCGCCTGCGCTCTGCCTACGGAGCGCGCCAGTGGCAGTTTTCTTACTTAGGACTTCTCTGGTTCCCCAGGTGTTACTTTCCATTGGCAAAAGTTTTGGTTAAGTGGAAAGTTTTTTCCACCTTTCAGTTGTGCTTTCTAAACCCTTTTCTTTCAATATCTCTCCATAAATAGGAAAAAAACAAAAGGAAATTTGTTTAAAGACTTTATTAAATGATTTTGAAAGCAGGTCGTTTAAATCATTCTCCGTGAAAAATGCAGATAAGATTATTTTTGTTTAACCTTTTTTCCCTTACCATTGAGTCCCCTTATACCTCTCTCCCCACACTGTTGTCCATGTCCATGAGTCCTTTTTCCTCAATCCCTCCACCCCTTACCTTCCCCCGCCCTAGCTGTCATCCTATCTGTGAGTAAAGATGGTATTTTAAAAGTGAGCCTTGCATTGTGAGAATGCAAAATAATGCTGCTTCTGGTGCTTAATATTTATACAATATACAGACGATATAAACCAGCTTGAAGGGGCTCCCACTGGCCAAATCTGAAACAATTTGAGCATCAAAATAAGCAGTGATAATAATGGATGACAATCCACTGATTAAAAGAAATAAATACAAGCCCTGGCTGGTGTAGCTCAGTGGATTGAGCGTGGGCTGCGAACCAGGCATCGCAGGTTCGATTCCCAGTCAGGGCACATGCCTAGGTTGCAGGCCATGTCTCCCAGCAACCGCACATTGATGTTTCTCTCTCTGTCTCTCTCTCCTTCCCTTCCCTCTCTAAAAATAAATAAATAAAATCTTTAAAAAAAATCTTAAAAAAAAAAAAGAAATAAATACACAAGTTCACACTCATATAAATAAATGGAAAGGAAAGTTCTAACAGCAGATGCCAACTCAGTAATGGAGAGGAAATGATGGAAATGAAGAATTACTGTTTGTCAACCATTATCAAAGTGGATGGTTCAGTGTTGATGGGTGGAGGTTTGATGACCAATAGGATATCAGCATGATTTTGGAACACAAATCAGTCACAAAGGGGAAAATCGGGTAAATGAAGAAACCAACAAGATCAGGTGATCAAGGTTAACATCACCATGTTGGGATGTGTCCACAACTTGAGCTTCCTGATGAGCCTCCCTCACAGGGAAAAGCAAAGCATCATTTTTTGTTATTCCTTCCATGAGGGACCCACATTTGTAGGCCAACCTATAGAAAGTAAGGCCTGCACTCTTTAAAACTGTCGAGGATGTGAAAGACTTGGAACTGTTTCAGATTAAAGGAGTCTCAGAACACATGACAACTAAATGCAGTATGTATTCCTGTACAGCATTTTGAACCAGAAAGGAAAGAAGGAGACATAGTTGGGACAGTTGGGGAAATCTGAATGTGCTTCGTGGCCTAGATGGTGATGTATGACATTGACTTCCTCATGCGGAAGGTTGTTTGCTGTCATGCAGGGCAGCAAGCCTACCTGGGGGAAATATATGTGGGAGTGTTTAGGAGTGATGGGACATCCTGTCTGCAGTGTGCTCTGTTAACCCTCAAAAGGTCTAGAAAAAGGTTAATAACAAGGGTTATATGTACACATACACACATACACAGAGCAAGCAATGAATCACTAAAATATTAAGTACTTGAAAATCTAGGTGAAGGGGACATGGGAATTCTTTGCACTGTTTTGGCAACTTTTCTATACATTTGAAATTATTTTTTAAAAATTTGTATTTAAACTATACACACATATACATACCACTCTGCATGAAAACTCCATGCTTAGGATACAGAGTTACCAAGGCCAAATTTTTTTAATAAATTTTATTTCTGCTAATAAACACTAAAATTATAAAAATTAAGAAAAAACTTTTTCAAAGTTTCAGTGTTGTAAAGTAATAAAAATGTTCTCAAAATAAAACAATGAAACTATTGAAAAATGCATTCCTCTCTGGCTTTTTCCCCAAGTGTGGATTGTGAGTAAATTTGCACTTGAGAGACTTCCTACCACATGACATACTTTTTTTTTTTCCATAATAAGCTTGAGTTAGGACAAGTCTTTGCTAGGGAACCATTCTTATGATCTTAGTCTACTTAGTATTTGGTTTCAAGGCCTAGGCAATGAAGGATAAGTAGCAGGTGTCAATTCCTTAAATACAATTGATCCTTATTAGACTGTAGGCAAAACTTCATGTTAATGTTATTTTTATTCCTCTAGAGTGCTTATTAGTGCTGCTCTGAAATTCCTATAGTATTTCTGAGGAAAGGCAGTCAAATACTTTTTGACTGACTTAAAACATCCACTTGCAAATAGAAAACATAGACAAGACCCTCTTTAGTGCTATGAAAAGTAAAATAGTGCTGATATTCAGAATTAAGCCATCTACATAACACAAATCAATCTAGGGGGAGCTACAAAATCTCTCTAATAAAATTCAAATTTCTCAGACTGGGTTTCAAAGACCTCCACTAAATGACACACTATCTCAACAAACTCCTTTCTCATTATTCAAAAAAACTTGTTTCTAATTAGCTAATTTCTTATTCCCAAAGTCAATTTATTTCTGACAATATCCAATAATATGGCAAATGTATTGCTCATACCACAAAGTGATCTACAAAGCATTCACCATCTATATTTCAGATGGATTTTTTGGCAGAAATTGATAAGCTAATTCTAAAATTAATATGGAGATGCAGGGATCCAGAATAGCCAACACAATCTAGAAAAACAACATAGTTGGAGGACTCACACTTCCCAATTTTCTAATGTATTACAAAGCTATTGTTATCAAGGCCTAAGGATAGACATCTAGATAAATGAAACTGAATTGAAAGTTCAGAAAGCTATTGTTATCAAGGCCTAAGGATAGACATCTAGATAAATGAAACTGAATTGAAAGTTCAGAAATAGGCCTTAATATTTATGGCCAATTTTTAACAGTATTGCCAAGACAATTCAATGGGGAAAGAGTAGTCTTCTCAGTAATGCTGGGACAACTGGATATACAAATGCAAAAGAAAGAAGTTGAACACCTACCTCACACCAGGTATAAATATTAAAATGTCAACAAAACTTAAATATACAAACCAAAACTATGAGTGTTTTTAAAAAACATAAGGGCAAATTTTCATGAACTTACATTAGGCAATGATTACTTAGACATAACCCCAAAATAAAAGCAACCAAAAGAGGGGGTGAGAAAGATTGGACTTCATCAAAATTGAAAAGTTTTGTGCCTCAAAGGACACCATCAAGAGAGTTAAAAGACAACCCAGAGAATGGGGGAAAATATTGGTAAATCTGTAGTGTGTGTGTACGGGGAGGGACAAAAATAGGTTTATAGTTGCAAGTAAACAAGTTTATTCTTGTGTTATTATTTATTATTGTATTATTTTCCATACTAACAACTGCAAACCTACTTTTGCCCAACACTGTGTATAATTTTTTGTATATTATGTTGCTTTTACATCTTAAAAAAACATTCTGGATGGGAGAGGCTGCCCTTCCCTGAGTAGCCAATTATTAGAGATAGCAAAGGACTCAGCCAGGAGCTTGCCTTTGATATGAAGACTAACCAATCCACAGCTGTATGTCCAGTGTCTGGCTCTGCACCCCAGAAGGCAATTATTTCTCTGCCTTAATCACCCCATGGCCAGGTACCAGGCAATTGAAGGGCACCCTAAATTATTCAAACTAGCTAATCTAAACTGCATGCCCTGCCCTGCCTTTTCCTCAGAAACTCCAGTAAATATCATGTCCTAAGTACCACCCTCCCCGTTCCTGACCACCCTGGTGTCTCTCCCAGGGGACCCTGTGTGTGCAGTGCCTCCTGTCTCTAGGACATTGGAATATAATAAATTGTTTTCCTGAGCCTCTACTGTGTCTTTTTTTGTGGCTACACCTGTCGATAAACCAAAATTGACTTTAGAGACAGATAGTTAAGAAGATGGTCAAGCAATTATCAGCCAGCTAATAAATCACAAAACCCTATCCTCCCTGGCCAAGTGTCACTGGAAAGGGACCGGGACTAAAGAGGGTCTGCCCTGGCGTAGTCTGGAACGTACAGGCCCTTGACTTAGTATAGGGAAGATATCACACTGTGAGTCCAGCTGATTTGGAGGGTGCATTTAATTACGCTGGGGACAGTGAAACAAAGGAGGGGCTTCAGAGAGAGGAGGCAAGGTCACAGCAACAGGAGTGAGCCTAAACAGAGTTGCCTTGGCTCTTTGGAAACATAAGGAAGAGTTGAGCCTAGGCAAGGCTGCCTTGGCCCTTTGGGAAAAAAGTCACAGAAGCAGAAGTGAGCCAGCTGGGCTGCGTGGGCTCAGGAAACAAGTAGCAGAGGCAAATGGAGGGACCTTGGAGATACGTTCAGGGTGTTAGCTCAGACAAGCTGCCACTGTCTACTGCTCCCCTGGTTGAAAGTCTCCTGGGAACATTTAGAGCTTAGGAGAAAGAAAGCTAAGACACACTTCTGAGGAAAGAAGGCACAGGGAGACACAGATGTACTCCAGGAAGAGTGTGCACTGGGTCCTTTGTCTTAAGAGTTTATATCTGTTTTATAAAGGTAGGAATTTTAGGAGAGGTCTCAGAGGAGGGTGTCAACAGAATATTCAACAGTTTTCCAGGTGTCCTTTGATATGCTGATGCATCAGAATTAGAGTATAGAGGAATCAGGGTCATTCTCTGGTCAGTTTCACCTTTAAAGAATGTCACCAGAAAGGGACCAGCACCCAGGCAGGTCTGCCCTCAGCACAGTCTGTAATGTATAAACCATTTACACCTGTTTCCTTGGTTAAAGAAGGTAAGATCTGGGTTGTTTCTTTTCTTTTTTAAGATTTTAATTTTTATCCGGACTTCCGGCCAAGATGGAGGGATAGGTATTCGCACTATGCCTCCTCGCTCAACCAAAACTAAGGACAGCAAAAATTGAGAAACAAAAAAACAACCAGAACAGAGAGAAATGAACTGAACGGAAGTCGGACTACCGTACATCCAGAGCAGTAAGGAGGGGCAGAGTCGGAGGCCTATGGAGAGGGGTCGAGGGGTCCCGACAGGAAAGAGCATGGCTGTCAGACGCAGGCGTGCAGGGCACAGAAGGCAGCTGACAGACCGGTGGCAGACCCTGGGCTCGGGAGGCAACGAGCAGACCCAGTGAGGGGCGCAAGGCAGCTGGCTGTCGGCAGCCACACATTTGCACGCAGACAAACTAAGCGAAAACGGGCAGCGACACAGACCATGTAACCCAGAGACCCAGCGCTGGGAAACAAAGCCTAAGAGCACCGACTGAAAACACCTGTGGGGGTTCAGGCCGGGAGAATCTCCCATCATCACAGGAAGCTCCCCAAGGAGACCCACAGAGTCCGAGAAAGTGCACAAGCCCACCTGCCTGGGAGCCAACACCAGAAGGGCTCAGTTTGCTTGTGGGAGATGGCAAGGGGGACTGAGGTCCTGGAAAGAGCAGAGCAGACGCCATTGTTCCCTCTCAGACCCCGCCCCCACATACAAAGTCACAACCCAGCGACTGGGGTGCCCCGTCCCGGAGAACAACTAAGGCTCCGCTGCCCTTACGTAACAGCCGCAACCAGACCAAAGGAAAATAAAAAATAAAAAAGATGGCTCAAACAGAATTGAAAGCCCCAGAACCAATTTTTTAAGTGACCAAGAAATAGCCAACCTATCAGATGTACAGTTCAAAGAACTGGTGATCAGGATGCTCACAGAATTGGTTGACTTTGGTCATAAATTAGATGAACAAATGCAGGCTACAATAAGAGAAAGGAAGGAAAACACACAGGGAACCAAGAGTGAGGGGAAGAAAACTGGGCCTCAAATCAATGGAGTGGACCAGAAGGAAGAAAGGAACAACCAAACAGAAAAGAATGAAGAAACAAGAATTCAAAAACTGAGGAGAGGCTTAAGGACCTTCAGGACACCTTTAAACGTTCCAACATCCGAATTATAGGGGTACCAGAAGGGGAAGAGGAAGAG
>PVIA01012977.1:0-34695 GCA_004024845.1 Tonatia bakeri
GGGTATATCATGGGAGACCATTTAGGACCTCTAATACAGTAAATACTAATACTCTATTAGAGTATTAGGTAATACTAATACCTCTAATACTATTCTGTATTTGTGATAGGAAAAAGAAGATTCACCTAATTTTTTTTAATTGTCATACATTCAAAGGTGGAGTAGGATGTTACAAATAAAGTAAAGAACTAAGTTATGCAAGATGTTGAATGAAAAAGATTACACAGTAAACCTTCTATATTTAAATACACAAAGCAAGATAATACATTTTAGTAGATCATCTATAATTATTAAAGACACAAAATGTCTAAGAAGAATATATATTAAATTTGTGTCATTAATTAACTCTCAGCTGAGAAAGAGTATGTACTCTTCTGGCATTTATTTGGCAGAATGCAGAGATGGTAGAATTCTATACAGTGAAAAACTGCCTTACATTCATTAAGAGATATTTATGTATGTGGAAAATTTCTTGATCATCTAGGCCAAACTAAACTAAACACAAAGTACATTAATTTTAGATGCTTTTGTCATGATAAACTGTACAACAAAACAATTCAAAAGTCAGTGATTTATGAGATAGGCAGAATGTCTTCTACTCCCCTCAAAAACATCCAAGCCCTAGCCTCTGGAATCTGTTAGGTTACCTGTCAAAGAGAATTAAAGTTGAAGATGGAATTAAGCTTCATCAATTTCTGACCTTGAGACAGGGAGATTATACTGGGTTATCTAGGTGGGCTCAATGTAATCAAAAAGGTCTTGAACAATAATAAACAAACAAACAAACAAACAGTCTTTATAAGTGAGGAGCAGAAGAGAGAGCAAGAGAGAGAATCAGAGGGATAGCAAGGTGAGAAGGACCAAAGCTCTTGGTGGCTTTGGAAATGAAGGAAGAGGGCAAAAAGGCAATAAATGAGTGTCCTCTTAATCTAAAAAAACAAAACAAACAAACAAAAAAACAACAAAAGAAAACAGACCTTCCCCTTGATTCTCCAGAAGAAAAGTAGCCCTGCTGACATCTTGATTTTTCATTGAGACACATTTTAGACTTCTGACATTCTGAACTGAAGGATTCAGAATTGAAAGATTACAAATTAGTGTTGTTTTAAGTCTATAACTTGTGATAAGTTATTACAATAACAATAGGAAACTAACTCAGTTTATAATAACACATATTTGGTTTCAATTCTACTTTAGTTTTGCTAATTCTAGGCTGGACTTAGGTGAATAGATAACTATTACATGAGGCAGGTTATCTGAGCTCGGTTCCAGAATTTGAATTGAATTCATGTCAGTTCCAAGTGTTCTTACCCTAGAGTCCCAGCTAAGGTGGCTGAGGCCACCCAGGACACACTCTTATCAGAATAGATCCCTGGCACACAAAGAGCCTAGCCCAATAGCACAAACACATTCAGGGTCTTTGCTTGTGTCACACCTGCAGCCTCCCAATGTTCAAATCAAGCCATGGTCAAGTAGTATGTCAATGGAGTGGGAAAATACATTCTACCCAGAGGGACAGGGAAATCACATTTGCTAGACAATAGCCCTCACTATCACGCATAATTTTTATATTCACCGAATCTTCCTAATAAATACTTAATGACTGGTTCCACCTTAATTTATTTGGAACTTCATCAAGAAATGTTAAGTCACTAATGGCAATGTAGTATGTTGTATTTGAGCCCCTACACCACTCATCTCTATCCCTCTGCATCTATAGCTATACTGTTTATAGAGACTAACTCCTAAGTTCACTAGCTTTCTGTTTCTTCTCATATCTGAATATTGCATATTGAAAGATATATTCTTGGTCTTTATTAGATATAGATACTATACATACTGGTGTATTATATATATATTTGTAACTTATGTATGTATCACATGTATTATCAATTAGTACATGTATTGCAAAATATTTTTATTTCTTCTCTATACAACTATTATATTAGATTTTAGGTCTATAAAGTAGATTAGGCTTATACTTTCATAATTAAGAATTATTTAAGGGTAGTTTGGGCTTGGAAGGGATAGACCCACTACCCTAAAGTATACATTAACACAAAAGAGCAGAGTTTTCTCTATACAAACCAGGTTTCCACAAGAAATTACAACCATGCCCTCACCACCTCAAAATGAAGGAGAACAATATTAATTAGTATTTCTATCAAAGAGAAAGAGTTTAATGCAAAGTTTAGAATTTTTAGGCAATCTCTAGCTGTGTAGGGTAAAGGCATCACCAAACAGCTTTTTACATTCTGACGGAAGTAGGAAGAAAAAAAAACTACACAAAGGTGAAAAGACTTCCTTTTAAAGACATCCTTTAAATATGGAACCTTGAGAACTTGTATCAACATCTCTGATCAGCTGCAACTAAACATGAATGTGTTATCAGTTGAAATATATAAATAGTCCCCACTTGCAATGCCCAAAATGCAACTGGCTATTCATTAATCCAAGTGCTTCTCAAGGTGGGGTTCTCAGAAAAGCAGTATCATCACCTGAGGATTTGTTAGATAACAAAATATTGGATCCCTCCCCAGATCAACTGAATCAGAAATACTGGGGATTGAGGTCAGCAATGTGTATTTTAAAATGTTTTCAAAGTTTGAGAATAATCCCTTTAATCTTTATAGCAGAGATTATTTAAGGAAATTCATTATGATGGTATGTGACTGAAAAATTATTATCTTTGTGCCTTTCAAAATTAGTGCCCATTTAGAGAATTTTGTTCTTATTTGATAGGAATTTACCATTTGTTGAATCAGTCATTTGTTCTCTTTTTATAATGGCACAGAGGTGCCCGAGTTTCCTTACAAGCAGCATTAATTGTTTTGCATAAAAACTATAGACAATTATCCATTGAAGAATGACCTTATTCAAAATTCACCATTACAGGGTAAAAGCTATACCTATACAGGTATCATCAAATAGAGGGAAGTCACATTATACCATCATTACATGAAAACTGGAAATGATCAAAATTATTCCATCTCCTCAGAGAACCCCCTTTCAGGTCTTGTTTCTCATTGAATAAAAGGCCCAATGGGATCCCCTAATAACTATTTCTTTTACCCAGCTCTTTCCCTAACCTCTGGAGAGTCATGGCTATACCCAGAGTTCTTTGATGACAAAATCATAGAGTTAAAATTTTCCCTTATATAATGTGATAGCCTTGGTCCACTGTCACAAGAAATCTTATATGTTGTGTTCCAAGAAAAATATCAGAAGGAGAGCCAGGGTGGGAAGGGAACCCCTTCCCAAAGGCTGACATCAGTTCAACAATGATAATAACAATGAAAATAAATGCTGTTCCATGAAACGTGAGATTGGCAGATTCAAACTGTAATATCCCAACAACAAGGCTCTGGTTATCAGAAGAAGGGAGGCTGGTTGAAAGAATATAGTGGAACATTTCCAGGTAAGTTCTGATATAAATCATTAAAACTACCTGTACTTCCCCTTCTTTCAATAAGATTGCTTTTCCTAAGTGAATTCTATCTACAGCCCCCACAAATTCTATTTCACTGGAACTTATCTGCTAGCCACCCAGCAACTTCTGCCCCAGATACCTAAAAGTATTGACTTGCTTCTGAAAATTAAGCAAGTTTACAGAGGATGTAGGAGATGAAGAAGTAAAAGATTTCACAAATCATTTTTTAGATAATACAGAAATACTGTCATATATGAAAAAGTGCAATTTTTTTTACAAACCCTGGCTAATAAATACTTAATAACCCTAAATGAGAGAAATCGAGTAAAGAAAGAAAACTTAGCTTCCGTGCTATGTAATAGAACACAGATAGATATGGGCAGAGCCGTGATGCTGGCAGAGCCATGATGTGGACAAAGCAGAGAAGTTAGGATAAGATTGAGTTAAATGTAGATAATTCTTAAGTTTTTCAAGAAAAGAATGTGAAAAACATTTAGGCAAAAAAGCTGTCAGTCATGGGTTCACTTCTGACCTTGTCTCCAGAACTCTGTGAACTTGACAGCAAGGTCACAGTGGTTTCACAATTCCTTAAATATACATAAGTTTTCAGAGTATCAGAAGGTTTTAAACTCTGGTATTTCTCAGTTGCAGCCAGGACTGTGAACCACTTTTTGACTCAATGAAGTATGACGATATAAATTGGTGGCGGGGAAATGACAATTTCAGATCACATGTGGTTTACGGTGATAAAAATAGAAGTTTAAAAAGAAATTATACTTTCACAGACCCAAATAAAAGTAGGGAGTGAATCATTTGAAGGTGTGTGGAGAGATGATGCATCAAGGTTAAACATCCTGAGGCAACTTACCATGCTTAAAGAAGAGCAAGAAGGTCAACTGCGGAGTGAGCAAGAAGGGAGAGTGGTAAAGCTGAAATCAAATCATTCCTTGTACAGATAGCATCAGTATTCCTGATCAGAGTGCACCAGAGTGCTTTGTGCATTATGGCAGACTATTAACTTTATTTCTTAAACAGTAAGAAACTATAGGAATTGTAATATCATTATATTTATATTTTTGAAGATAATAGGGCCATTCAAGGGCAATAATCCATGTGTAGGTAAAAGGACCAGAAAGACCAGTGAGGAGGTTATTTCAGTAGTCCAGGTGAAAACTAAAGGTCTTGGGTAGAATTGGAGGTGTAAATGAGAACAGTGGGAAGCCCCACTAGAAGAGGAAAAAACATTTATGCAGGAGAGAGGGGTATAATTGCAGAAAAACTTTTGTGTAAGGAAAAGGAAATGTGATTCATTTCAGAAGGAGATAAGTAAACTTGAAATAAAAATGAGGCAGGTTATCCTTTTTAATAGGAATGCACAGTATATGGGTACCAATGCAGTCAGTGCTATTTTAGTGATGGAGTAATTTTAAAACATATCTTTTGGTTTCTTCTGTTTTTTTTTCCTGGACACATTTTTTAATTTTTTCCTGTATTTTCATTCTTGACACTACCACAGATGTGCCATTTCCCCTTCCCTCTGGCCATCCCCACACTGTTGTCTGTGTCTATGAGTTATACATATATGTTCTTTGGCTAATCCCTCACCTTCTTTCATCCAGTCCTCCCCCTATCCTCTGAAATGAATTCTTAGTTTTTAATTTGGAATAATATAAAATGATATTTTATGTTCAACTTGTCAAAAACCATCTTTCCTTTCTCTCCACATACACTGTTGTACATATTTCAAAAAAGAAGTTGCTGATCCTCTACACATTTATCAGAAATTTGTTTTATGAAAGGAAAAGTTACTAACAATGAAGGTTTGAATGATGTTCTTATTAATTTTAGGGTAATTTCAGTAGAATTTTTTGGGTTTCCTAATCCATTAATAAGGAGAAATTAAATAAAAATATTTTCCTTCTGTCATCTGGATTTAAGTAAAATGTGTTTTATCCATTAAAAGCATTATTTTCAGCTGCCAATTCCCATGCACTCTAAACATGTTTTTCCAGGATTACTATTTTCTCATTACATTTTGTGAAAACAGGACTCTAGATTTCCTCATAAAGATAAGTTTTCTCCATAAATTGTTCCCTTTTCCAATGCACTGAAGTTATGCTGGAAGGGAAGAGGATACTTATTGTCTCTGCTTCCTTTTTTTCATTCAAAAGTCCTTTTAATTTTTTATATGTATATTTTATATTGTTGTTCAGTTATCGTTGTCCTGCCTTTTTCCCCATTACTTTTCCCTGCCCTGTCCCCTCCTACTCCCACAGTCAATCCCTCCATATTGTCTGTGCCCATGAGTCCTCTATTCTTTTTCTTTGGTTTGTCCCTTACCCTTCTTCCACCCCCCCACCCAACCCCTGTTACCCTCCTCCCATGGCCCTCTGATCACTGTCAGCTTGTTCTTTATTTCCATGTCTCTGGTTCTATTTTTCTTATTTCTTTTTAATGAAAAAGAAAGAAAAATCACCTTCTGATTTTGAGGAGGGAGCTGGGCTTGTTAGGAGATGAAGAAAGATAAAAGCATGTCTAACAGGATAATCTATGAATAGAAATGTTATATGTTATGTTTGCTTGGCTGTGATGAGAACTCATCTAATGACTCTGGTAAAAGTAGAATCAATGATGATGTATATTTCCTGGAAGTCATGTTTAGCTGCTCTTGTATGGATTTAAAGTAGACAGATTTGGGTTTAATGGGATTAGTTCCTTTACTATATAAGTACAATTAAGGGAAAGAGGATCACAGAAGTGGAGTATAAACACAAGAAATGGATTGTAATGATGAAACATGCTTTCTGTCCTGATGAGGAAATAAGATGGTAATAGGAAAGATGGTGTTAGTGAATATATTACTGGAAAGAGAAAGAAATCTGTTTAATTTATGATAAGACCTGAAGAATAAACCAGTACTCTTAGATAGCTCAGTGCACTAATTTGAGGTTAATACTTCATAACTAAACAAAATTCAATCTACACAGGAGGTCCAGTTGTAGAGAAAGGTGAACATGGCATGTAAAAACCTCAAAGTGCTAATCAAATGCATAAGTGTTTAGCTTGAGAGGTAGTGAGAAGCACCCACTTAATTAATGATGTCATTATTTGGACAATACATCTTTTATACTTTGTCCAAAATGGATAGAAACAGGATTATGATCAGCGTAGATCCCTGAAAGGGGAACAACCTATAAAAACAAAAGAAACTCAAAAAAGGGTTTTTGTCAACTTCTCAGCACTCTTGCAACAGGGATAAGGAAGCTTATTTCCTCTTTATCTAGAAAGTTTCCTAATGAGAAGATCCTGGTTCTTCTACCCTTGAATCAATAATAAAAATTATTTCATCCTAATATTACTCAAAACTCTAGAAAAAAATTTAAATGTAGAATTGCTGAACTATGAGGGGAGGGAGTAAACATCCCATTCACAGAGAAGAAAACTGAGTGTCATTTTAAAAAATGGTTGTGAAATAATAGAGGTGCTTTGAGATAGACCTAAAGCTCGATTGCAAACTCCATGATCCCAAAGACGTATTCTCTCCCTCACTGAGCCCCATTTTAGCAACTCATTAAAAGTCAAACCTACAAAACTACCTACTACCTATATCTCATTGGCAGGTGTCTAAACTTTAACAACCACCAACAGCTTCTACTATGCTCATCTTCAACCATTCCAGAATCCTGATCTTTACTTTGATGGGCATCCCAGGCTTAGAGTCACAGCACTTGTGGCTATCTCTTCCTTTCTCCTTCATGTTTTTGGCTATCCTCGTTGGCAATGGTGCTATCCTCATCTTGGTGGCCACAGAACCCACACTTCATACACCAATGTACCTGCTCCTGGCCCTGCTGATGGTGGCTGACCTCATATCTACTCTGGCTCTGTTGCCCAAGCTCCTCTGCCTCTTCTGGTTCAATGATCAGGACATAGCTTTCAATGCTTGTTTCATCCAGATGTTTTTCATCTATGGAGCATCTGTGGTACGATCAGCGCTACTTGTTGCAATGGCTTTTGACCGCTTCGTGGCTGTGTGTAAACCATTGCACTACAACACAATTCTGAACCATTCTTTAGTTGGACGCTTGGGACTAGTAGCTCTAGCCAAGGGTGTGATTCTTGTCCTGCCTATGCCTCTTCTACTTCAGAGGTTGACATTCTGCCACATGGTCATTCCCCACACTTACTGTGACCACATGGCTGTGGTAAAAATGGCCTGTGACCACACAAGAGCTAATCGTATCTATGGGCTCTTCGTGATTCTGCTCGTGGTGGGACTTGATTTGCTGCTTATTGGCTTCTCGTATGGTCTCATCCTACAGGCTGTGGTACGCCTCGACTCTCGAAATGCCATCTTCAAAGCTCTCAACACCTGTTCAGCCCACCTCTTTGTCATCATTGTCACTTATGTGCCTGCACTGTTTTCCTCCTTTACCCACCGCATTGGTCTCAATATCCCACCTGAAGCCCACATTCTCCTTGCCAATCTCTACCTTCTTCTACCTTCAATGCTCAACCCCATCATCTACGGTATAAAAATGAAGAAAATACAAGGCAAGGTGGCCAAATGTCTGTGCAAAAAACCTACATAAGCCATGGGTCCACACAACAAACTTGAGAGTAATAAAACTTTTGAGCCTTTGCCCAACCATTCAAGAACCAGCTGTATCTCCAAATGAGTTATGAAAGAATAGACCATGGAGGTGTGTGTGTGTGTGTGATGGCCTTCATGAAGACCCAGTATATTTGTTTATTTCATTGATCTATGAATTAAAAAAGGGAGAGGCTAAGAAAGCTTTTTCTATGACTTTTAACAGCACCCATGATATGGGCCTCCTAATAACCTTCACTTCTGTGTGCATGTTTATCAACTACACACAAAATTTCTCTGTAAATGATCCAAGATTATCTTTCCTTGGCTTGATGGAAAGTTTATACTTGCTTTAGTTCTCTCTATTCTATTTCTCTAAGCCTCTGTGTCTGTTTCTAAGTAGTGTCTTATTGCTGAGAGGAATCTGACATGCTCATTTCTTTGGATACCACCTTAACAAGTAATAGCTTTTTAAGAAACTGGTCTTTTCACCAATAATTTTTAATGTAATGGCAATGCAGCATATTCACAATACCAATCAGATGATTGTGATGATGTGAATGTTTATGACAAAAGTGAAGGAAATTGAAGATAGCATAAATAGACTCAGGGACTGTTTAGATACATACAACACAAAGTTGCACTACAAAGAAAAATACCTGTCCAGATGACTAATTTAAGAGACTCTAATGATCAGAATCTTCATCTTAAAAAAGCATATGTTATGACACTGATCAGAAGGGAGAGAGGTAGGGATAAAGGGGGGGAAGGTAAAGGGTTTACAAGAACAATTACAAAGGACATATGGACAACAACAAGGGTGGGTGGAAATAGGGGAGGGAGGTGGGGAGGGCTAGGATGGTGGGGAGAAGTGGGGGGGAAATGCAGAAAACTGTACTTGAAAAGCAATTTAAAAATTGTAATATTTAAAAAACAGGAAAAAAGCGTATGTTAAAAGAAAGATATTTGCTCCTGAATTAATATTCTAGGATGACTCAAGTCATCCTAGTGCTTCAATATAAAGCACTGCTATATTGAAATGATTTTAAATCACTGTAGTAAATGAAATTCTTATCTAATCATTTAAATACATAGTTATCATAGAATCAGTTGCACAATGTAATAAGACAAATACAAGATTGAATAGACAAAAATGACCCCATTTCTAACAAAAGGTAAGTAAAATAAAACCTTTAAGTATAATAATTATTGAAAAATGTTATAGTCTCACTTTTAGTGCAATTTAAACAATTGTGATATTGACTTTAAAGTCAAGAAAAAGAATCCTAAATTTATAAATACTCCTTAAATTTCTATCACTGTGCTTGAGAATCTTAAAAGTATAATTACTCTGAAGATAAGAGTAGTGTGTGTACTGGCTCTAGTCAGGACTTCTAACCAGTTCTAGCCTATTTTCTACTCAGGTGGGCTAAACAATCTATAAACCTTAAGAGCATTTTTAATTCACATGACCTAAAGAGAACAGAGGACCCCCTGTACTCAATACATTTTTCCTTTGTGTTTCATCTTGTCCTGCCTAGCCTTCAGAGTAGGAAGATGCCTACAGAACAGAAAAATAAATCACATTATCTATATCAGAGAAGGAAGAATCCACTTTCTTCAGACTGTTCTGCTCTTAATCTCCCTTAGTAAAGAAATGTCCTAATTTATTCTTAACTATGAAAGTGTTTTTGTAAAGGGCGTGTTAGGGGAATGTTGGCCTGGGGGAAGGGAAAAGTGTAGAGTCAGATAACTCATCTGTGGTGGCTTCTCTGTGCCTTTTTGTCCCTTTAAGCCAGATTTCCCTTTGAAGGTGAGAGCATGCAGAGAGAATTTATGACTAACACTGACTTTTGACTATCATCACATTATATCAGCATGTCAGAGTTTAGAGAGAAACTAATAAAAGTAATTAATATTCTACTGTCATCAAAATATAATCTCAATGACAGAGAACACATAGCATTAAACCTTGGATAAGCAGATGATGACACTGGATAATAAAAAAACATAAGAAAAGTTCAAGGCTATAACTAAGGTTGGGGTAGTTCTGTCTCAGGACAGGAGTGAATGGAAGACTCCTATATTATATTCTTCACATCCTATTAGTTCCAGCAGAAAGATCATCTGTTGAGGTGGATTTGTGCTAGTTATTCTAGGTATTTTTATATATAAGACCCCATGGAATCATTTCAATTTTAACTCAAGTTATGTATTATTATCCATTTTTCAGATAAAGTTATAAAAGCTCAATTTCTTTGTAACTTTTCCATAGTCACAGAGGTAGCAAGTGGTTAAACCTGAATTCAAATTATAATATTTCTGATTGTAAAACATTTTTCCACTCTATTATGCCCATGTCACCTCTCTAAATAAAACCAAGAATGAAGAAGTTATACAGCAAAACTAAGTAAAACATTTAGCAGAAATGGCTTAATCAAAACACCCAGGCAACTATTGTGTGTCTACATCATTCTTAACACCAATAATGAATTAAAGATGTCTCTAGGTTGTGATATAAACAGTTACCACTATTTGGAGAACTGAAAATGTCTTCCTTTTCTGTTTTTAATGCTCCAACCCATTCCCATCTAATTTCCACTTTTCTGAGACACATGTGCCCCTAGGAGTTGCTTTGATAGAATGGCTTGTCCAGTCTCTATTGAAATCTACCTTATTTGCTTTGTCCAAGGATGCTGTGTTAGTCTGAGTCCCCAGAGAAAGAGGTGTTAAGAAAATATTAAACATAAAATAATTTTATTAGTGGAAGTATGTGTGTGAAAGAAACTAGGGAGACAGTGAGGGTAGGGTAGGAATACCATGAGACTACAGTCAAAGTTTGACCCTAAGTGAAGGAGGGAGAGAAAGTTGGGTGGAAGGGATCTAAATTTCCTGCAGCAAAATCATTGGGAAGTTTTTGAGCTAACATCAACAGAATTTTATTTAAACTCTCTTTTGTGGGTCTGCACCTTGTATCTCTATGGCCATTCTCAGTCATTTCCTGAAAGTAGCTTCTGCTTGGAATGACCTTGGCAAGCAGCAGGAATTCTCAGGCAATTACAATTATGCTCCCTCTAGTACAAAGTCTGTGAGCTATCTTCTGGCTGCCACAATCCAACCTTTGTAGAGCACAAATATATTTCTCTAATGGGTTTAAGAAACAGATTCTACATGATTCTCAAAGGTCTTTTTTCCCCAAAGGAGGACATAGGAGAAAGAGGTCAGTAGGCAGAACTCTAGCCATTGCCTGAGCAGTTGATCTCTGGGCTGCAGCTAATATTCACCTTTGTCTTTCTCCACTCTCCGCTCTAAATGTCCCTCCTATTTGCCATCGCTAGGGCAGGTACTAAGGCTTACCTTGTTGTATAATCCTTAACTTCATTCCTGAAATTTCTGAACACTTAATACTCATATTCTACTCAGTTTGGAATTACTCTGTATGTTCATTTATAATGGGACAAAAGAGTACCACCAGGTAACTAAGCAAGTCACCTAGTTTTACATGTTCTGTTCTGCTGACATTGTGTAAAAGCATCCCTATCTTCTCCTGTTTAATTAGAGTACAAATGAAAGAAATTTCACAAACTTCCAGCATTATACTGGCAAGAATCAGGGTGACAAACTGCTCAATTACAAATATGTTCTTCTATTCATGAAACATATGAATAAATAAGAGGGTATAACCACGAACCCAGAAAGAGCCCACAGAGTAAAGCCAGGAGCTATGAAAGAATATTTATGTCTAGGATATAAAACCTAATTCAAGGAACTCCAGCTATAGTTTGCCTGCTCCATTTGTGGTAGGTCATTACAGAGCAATGGAAAACTAATACATGTTCAGTCCCATTCCTAAATAAATTAATTCTTGTTTATCTAACCTTATATTCTAACACCTTTGACCAAGCACACTCAAAATTCAATTCCAGAGATTGTTTCTATCTTCTACCAACACATGACAGTGAGGCCTTTTAATTATTTAGGGTTATGGTCTTTTTATTCTTGCATGAATTTTAGAATGTACCTAGATGTGTTATGCAGTGATTTAGCCCAGTGTCTCAGCCATACATTCAGGAAAAGAAGAGGAAGAGGAGGAGAAGTTATGTCATGGGATGGGGGCAACTGTTGTCATTTAGGGCAGAAACTTCTGTATAGTGTTTTAGCACAGAAGTAGTCCTGGAACTTTGCAGGGAATCCCTGCCTATCCAGAAGGTCCAAAGCAAATTTCTGAGTCATCTTCAGCAATATCAATCTGGATGTTAATGCTTTTATCTCACTTTTCAAGTTTTCATGTTTTCTACCAAGACCCTGATCTATACATGGCAAACCTGCCTCAGCTGAATGTTAGGACATCCCGGGAGCCTTGAGACTCTCACAACTGGGTCTCCAGCCTGCCATGCAATTATATCTGTCCTTCCAGTATAAGTGATGAAGATTTCTTAATATACTACTACCACTTAGGCCCTCTGGCTCTCCCTTTTAGCTATTAAATGCTTATTATGGACTCTGTCATCCTATAAGGCATAAAAACAAATTCCCAGTAACAAGTAAATTTCCATATTTTAGTCACTGTTTCCTCCATATGCTTGCCTAATTGCACTTGACACAAAATTTCCCAGTACTGGTAAAATATTTGGCCACTGAACCACTACCTCTTTCCAGGCACTATCCTGTCCCATCTGCTCATCACAAGATTATTCTCTGCCTGCCAGGCAGGAAGTGAACTAGTCCTAATTTCCTGACTTGCCACCACTCTCAGTGTCAACTTGTATTAGTCTGGGTCTTCTGAAAAGCATATACCAAGATGAAATTCAACATGTAATATCTGTGTGAAAAAAAAAAGAAAAACAGACAATCTGTGTAGATTGAGATAGCAGTAAAACCACAATATAAGCCCCCCAAGTTAAGGAGAAAGATAGAAAAGGCTGAGTGGAAGTATGTTAGTTTGCCATGCAAAGACAAGATCAGCTGACCAAAGAGCCTACCAACATGTCTTATATTCCCCAGGAAGGGGTCTTAGCATCCTTGTCACACTCAGTCATTGTTTGGGAGAATTCTCTGGGACACATTACTTGATGAAAATGCAATGATGGATTTCAAATTGTAGTAGCTGGGTTCTTCAGTCAATTAGCTCCCTATAGCAGGAAGTCTGTGAGGCACGTTCACATGCTTATTATAGGACTCCAATAGAATTCGGAGGGCAATAGAAAAGGAAATTCCAAGTAACAATTTTTCAACTCTCATCCTCTCTCTCTCTCTCTCTCTCTCTCTCTCTCTCTCTCCCTCTCTCTCTCCCCCTCTCCCTCCTTCTCTCCCTCCCTCCCTGTTTCTCATGTCTTGGGTTCCTCTGAGGCAAGGGTCAGAACACTCTTTCTGTAAAGTTTCAGATAGTAAGCATTGTTGGCTTTGTGAGTACAATGATTTTTGTCACAACAAATCAACACTACCACTGTGGTGAACAAATGGGTGGCTGTGTTCCAATAAAACTGTATTTACCAGAACAAGCAATAGGTCAAATCTAGCCCATGGACCATTGTTTTCCAACCTCTGTTCTAAGGCCACATTCTTAAATAAAAATAAATATTGGAATCAATCCAAATGTCTACCAATACAGGATTGGTTACAGCATATTGTGAAATAGTTTTAAAAAGGAAAGGGAGAATGAATCTATACATAGTATCATCAGTTACAGTCAATAATATGAGGTTAAATAATAAACTGAAAAATAGTATTATAAACAAGATTTTATTTTATAGTCATAACACTGGTAGTATTTGTTTATATAATGAATAAGTGTGAGAACATGTCCAGAATTTCAGAATATAAACTTATTTGGAAATAAGTTCTTTAAGACATAATTAAGATAACTTTGTACTGAATTAGACTGAGGCCTAATCCAGTGCCTGGGATCTTTATAAGAAGAGAAAAATTTGTACAAGATGGATGATATAAAGAAACACATGGGGAAAAAGCCATGTAATGACAGAGACAGAAGTTGAAGAGGTGTGTCTTCAGCTAGGGAATACCAAATATTGTCAGCAACCATCAGAAGCCGGGAGAGAGGTAAAGTTTCCCCTCCACCCCAAAGCTTTTAGAGGTAGCACGCCCCACTGAAAACTTGATTTTGGACTTTTAGCCTGAAGAATCATGAGAGAAAAAAATTGTTGTTTTAAGATAACTAGATTGTGATAATTTATTACATGAGCCCTATGAAACTAATACAATGTCAACTATTGCCAGTCAAGCTGAATAGAATGTTTACATTATCCACATTATATTTTAATGTTTATATTTCATATGGTGTATTTTGTTGACCAGACAAAAAGAACTATAAAAAAGGAGAATGAGAATATATATCCTTCCTTATAATAATTCCATATCTACATTTTTATACTTCAATAATACTTGATATATGCAGAAAAAAGGTCAATATGACAAGATGCTCTTATTGTCTTTTTGAACAACAAAAGCCTGGAACAACCATCTGCCCATTAATAGGTGACAGCTGAAATAAATTTAACACACACAGAAATACTAAGGAGTCATGAAAAAGAATAAAATAAGTCTATATATGCTCTTATGGAACAGTTGCTAGGAGATGTTATTAGATAAATTAACAAAGTAAAAATTTATAATAATGTTTGTATAATTAAGCTATAATTTAATTTTGCCCAGAGAAGTTATTTCTTGTTTAATTTTCATTACATACTTTTTTCCATAGAAGACATGTAAAAATACCTGTTATCTTAAGGTTGCATTTTTCTCAAGTTCACTCAGTAATTAACTAAAAATTAAAATATTCTACCATGTCTCTAAGCTGTGGCTTGTTACATTAGACAATCCTTGCATACCACTTCAAAATCCCCTTGGTCACACCTTATTCAGCCTCTGTTACAGTGATTAGTTCCATGCAGGTGTAATCAGACAGCCAATGTCAGGTCAAGTCTAGTGCCTAGCACTTCTTGCCATGGGGCCGAATTAACTCCATGGCACAGGACACCCCTAGCCACAAGCTCTGCTGTCATGCATATGCAGCCCAGAAGAATGGGGAAGTTAACACTTTTGGTGCAGTTCATGATCCATTGAGTATAATCCCTTCGTCCTGTGGGAAAGCCAATTGTGAAATATTTCATAAGGCTCCTCAGGTGGTCCTGGAAGGGCTGGACACCAGTTTCCACTAGCAGTGTAAAAATGGATTTAAAATCCTTGTATTGGCTTTTCCTTTTTCCCAGTTGCACTCTGCCTGTTTTGCACTCCCACTCCCTGTGATCATATTTCTAAATAAACTGCCAATAAACAACTTTTTGTTTTAGGTCTTGTATTTAGGGGAACCCAGGTTTTGAATTTCCAATGTTGAAAACTTTCTGCCCCAGTACCCTCCACTCTACTCAGAAGTGTCACCTTCCTGATCATTTATTAGGAAATGTTTGTATAATTATTTATAATTTATTTGAGAGCTGGGACCATTTCAAATTCTCCAGAGAGAGTGGAAAAAACAAAAGTGAAGCATACCCTGCCTTAATCCAACATGGAAATACCTAACAGACAAGCACAAATGAATAAACTTGACCTAAATATGAAACATATGAACATTTTTCTAACCTTTGCATTGCTAGGAACTATTCTATAGATGTGACAAGAAAAATGGTTAATTAACATTAATGTCATGTGTCACATTGCCAGCAAGCCCACAGGAGAGGAATCAAGCTCATGCAACAGTAGAAATAATCCACCATGGATTCATAATACTTTGACTTTTGAAAGAAGAAGAAAGTCCAAACCAAAAAGGACAGGCACAGTCAATCTTCCTTCTTGTGTTTTTTCTGATTTCTTTAGTTCCCCTAGTTTTCCCCAGAATCAATTGCTGCTTCTAGTTTTCCTGGCACAACTCCCACAGTATGTATTTTGTTCAGATGTAAATAAATCACTTTTGTAAACTATCTCACCAAAGACAAAAGGAAAATGAAGTAATAAGTTGGTAATATCTTATAGCATGTGTACTGTGCTTCTATATCTCAATACCATTTGAATCAGATGAAAAAAATCACTCTCAGCTCTCAGCAAAAAGTAAATTTGGTTAACTAGAGCTAGTCAGGCTAATGTTGCCTCGGGCTCTTTCACAAGCTGACACTTATTTGTCAATTAAATGATTAATTATAAAACATTTTGCTGAGTGATTTTTGCTATATGTTTCTGGTGCTTTAAGTATGTACTCTTAGTGTTCATTTCAAATAGGCAGCACTGTGTTCCTTAACTGTTACTGCTCCTGCAAGGTTTCCTTCACCTCCGGTCCTCCATTTATAGAAAAGGTGCTCCCTATACAATCCTGAGTTTTTTCATTTCCTGGAGGTTGTGTCCATTATTTCAACCTCTAAAATAGCCCAGCTTCCTCAGTCACTGTTATTGAATTGTTTAGTGTATTTGAGCCTATCACATCAGGTACCAAATTCTGGGGAAGTTTTGTTTATTTACTGTAGTGTAAATATTTGAAGTCTCTAAATAGTGGCTCTGTGATCTTAATGGTAGGTATCTTTTTCACTAAATTCTGCCTTCATATATTAGTTCTACCATATGATGAATAACCCTACAATCTTTCTGTTTCCAAACCACATGCATCTTAAAATATAGGCCACTATATCTCTAACCAGTATCAAGAATTGATTAATGATATCCTCTGAATTTAATAATACTGGGACATAGGATCTGAGTTTTACAAGTTGTTCCAGGTACTTTACTCATGACTTGTTTTTGGACTCCTAGAGAAATTGCCTTGCAGAGGTCTGTAACCAAATATTTCCAGTATAAAACTGATTTCCATAACTGTAACCACTAACAAAACATTCTCAGAATTATCTCTATAAGCAATTCTTCTCAGACACTGGAATTAGAGACAACCAGAAGAGTAGACATTAGGAGTTTTTACAAGTGTAAAATTAGTGAAAATGCATAGCAACCTTATAAGCTTAGAAATTTCTAGGGCTTTTTTTCTTCTGAAATTTCTTTGGGAATCGAATATGTTTCTTGCCCATATTCCCTAGTTCACAAAGAAGCAGCAAATGTAAAGCTCCAGCAGCAGGGATAATAAAAGGGTCTAGACACAATTTTGCACTTTTAATGTCCCTTCTCACTCCCTGCAAATAATCTTCACTTTCCATCTCCCCTGTAACACACAAATACAAATACACACCCATATTGACTCACAAGTGTACTTACCTTTCAAAGTGGTGGACAAGTTACTGTTTGTTCTTATGTTGTGTCCTTAAGAAAACACTATACCCCATTTTACATGCATTCAGTTTGTGCTGTTGTTTGAAGTGTTTTTGCCTACATTATCATATATGATTTCCCCAAATGCCATGTCAGGTATGGAGAGATGTTATTATTTTTCTTTCTTAAGGGATAGTTGCCTTGCTTTGGAATTAGTGAGAGCAAGTAGGACTCCTGTGTTTTAGCATCTTATTCAAGGATTCTGGAGGCTAACCTGTCAATATGACAATTTCTACCACTAACCAAATTCCCTCAAGAACTGCATCTACTTAATCTGTTTTCTTCATACCTACCACTGCTGATAATCAGCCAGGTTTCTGACCATGGGCAGTGGTTATGGACTCCTTTTTCCAGCATACATATTTAGTCACTTTTTCCCGAAATTCTTTGGTTTTCACTCCATAAATAATAGGATTGAGCATTGGAGGTACAAGGAAGTATAAGTTGCCAAGAATGGTGTGGACATGAGGTGGAATCCCCCGACCAAAGCGGTGAGTGAGGAAAGAGAAAAGCGAGGGAGTGTAAGAGACAAGCATAACACAGATGTGTGTGGTACAGGTGTTGACTGCTTTGTGGTGGGCTTCCTTAGAAGAGAGCCGCATTACTGCCCGGATGATTAGCACATAAGATGAGGCAATAGCTGAGATGTCTAGTCCAACAACTAACAAAGCCACCACCAGACCATATATCCTGTTGATTGTGGTGTCCACACATACCAGCTTCACTACAGCCATATGCTCACAGTAAGTGGTAGGGATGACATGATTGGTATGAAAGGGCACCTGCTGGAGGAGGATGGGCATGGGAAGAATGAACAGGATGGCTCTCACTAAACTCACTATGCCAATGAGACCGATGCGACTATTGGACAGGATGGTGGCATAGCGCAGGGGCTCACAGATGGCCACATAACGGTCAAAGGCCATGGTCATTAAGATGGCAGACTGCAAGGCAGAAATGGAGTGGATGAAAAACAGCTGGGCCAGGCAGCCCTCATAGCTGATCTTGCTTAGGCCAAACCAGAAGATACAGAGCACCTTGGGAATAGTGGTTGTGGACATGCCCAGGTCTGTGAGGGCCAACATGCAGAGAAGCAGGAACATGGGCTTGTGCAGGGACCTCTCTGTGGAGATGGTGAAGAGGATGGTGCAGTTTCCAAGGATGGTGAAGAAGTACATGGAAGAGAAGGGGATTGATATCCATCTGTGTTTGTCCTCCATCCCAGGAATGCCTTGCAGAATGAAGAAAGAAGGATGGCCCTGGGAAGCATTGCAAGTAGTCATGGTGGCACCCTGACAAAGTAGCTGAGAGGATCAATGAAAAAACTATGTAGCATCAGTTTAAACACAAATTGACATATTTAAAGTAAAAAACAAAAGCTGGAATATTAACTTCCATAAAAATGATTCTGAAATTTTGATAACAGTATTAGAGTAATGGAGTGAGATATTACAATATTAATATCTGAGAAAATGTCTTTTGATAATGTTTCATTAAGGGAAAACTGATTATTTCATGAACAGAATAAACATTACACCTATAAGAATATGTTAATAAGTAAATGTATATCCTCTTAAAGAATATAAGTTGAAGTATGTAAAACAAAAGTGGATAAAAATAAAAACAGAAATTGGCAAAATTTTACATATGCCTCTTTGCAGGCAAAATATCTAAAAGGTCAACAAGAGTTTTAACAAAACAAGATAACTTAAAAGCATGGACAACAGTGTGGTGATTGCTGGGGTAGGGAGTAGTAAGGGAGACAAATGGTAATGGAAAATACAATAAAAATAATGTAGAATAAAGCTTATAATGGAATTGTTCATCCACAAATTAAAGAATACACATTCAGATCAGATAAGGGACTTGTGAAGACCGTTTTAATGTTAACTGTACAGTGATAACTAAAATGAAGCAGATGATGGGGTTTTGAACACCTGAACCTCAAAAAATAGGCTACTAGAATGTGAATACAAAGCCTAAGCTCACCTAGAACCACTTACCTGAATGTGAGGTAATGTGAGAGAGGGAATGTGGTCCCACACCCCTTTTAATGCGTGTGTGTGTGTGTGTCCTCATGTATGTAGGTATATCTTAGCAAATATTCATGTTGTTCTTGGAGAGCAAACTCATGGCCTTGCATCTCTACTCTCCCCTTTTTGAAGCACCTGAGATCCATGCTGTGGTCCTTTAAGCAACCTAAGTAAGGGCCACTAGGGGGCCCAGGATTAGCTCTTTGCTATTCCCTCCTTCCCTAAATGCACATGCACATGGCACCACTACAATTATGTGTGATATTGACCCTGGAGGTTGCCCTGAGCTCCCAGGAGATAAGGATGGTTTTAGAGATTCTAGGAATGTTCCAGTCTTTGCCAGTCCTAAAGGAACCTAAGGAGAGAGAGGGTGGAGTTAGAGCTGGGTATGAAACTTGTCTAGGGCCTTGAAGTTTGGGTATTCCAGAGGCTCCCATTCCCGGGCATGTGTAGGAGTGAGAAGCAGAAGTGGACTCACTACACAGCTGGAGTAATCATCCTCATGAAAGTAGCAGAGGCACAACCCCTGCTGTTTTTAGCAACCTCAAGGTCCTACTATTCCTAACTTCTTCCTGATTTTCAGGCTCTAATCTTTCTCTCGGGCCAATCAAAGGCTTTTCCCCTGACATTTCCCAGCCCATTTTCTTCAATTCATGTCCCACCCCCATCCCCAGCCTCTCATAGTCCAGCATCTCCTGAACTTCTGGGGCTAGATGTTGCCATATGTTTTTTCTGGTTAGTCCAGAAGAACAAAGTTAGTAAGGTTTGTCGAAAAGTATTTGCTAAGTTTATTCAAAATATATAAGACAGAATTAAACAGTTACAAAATCATGCAAACACTAAATGGAAGCAGAACTCAGAGAGCCAGATTCTAAATCCTGATGTAGGACAACTTCTGCCCAGACAGGCCTTATAGGGACTTTGTTCAGAGTTAGGTGTCAGTAGGTAAAAAGCAATGAGAGAGGAAAGCAAGTGGCAGAATAAAAGGCCTGAGACCATTAATAGATCAACAAAAAGGGCCATAAAGAGGCAAGAGCAGATACACCTGCTTGTGGACACATCCATACAACCTCCCCCTGCAGAAATAATAACATATTCTAATAACATGCAGAAATTCTGGCCTCAGTCATCTTTTCTCTCTGTCCCAAGGTGGTCCTAAAGAGTGATAATGACAGGTAGCCACCAAAAATATACTCTAAGGTTATGGACAGGTGGCAACTTTTTTCCTCAGCTCATGGAAAGAAGCCCTAGAATCAGATGAATCTGATAATAATGATTACTTCGGTGTAAGAAAAAAAAATAAAAGTTTAACATAAACATTTTTATCTTTGTTTCAAATATATGTTTTACCCCTTGCCACTCAAGCAATTCCATATTCCCTTGTAATTATCTTACTTCCTCTCTCCCTGGATTGTGAATTTCCTGATTGGGCACTTTGCCTTATTCACTTACGAAAATCAATGCGTAATATACCTGGTATATAGTTGAACCTTAATACATATTTTTGAATGAATAACTATAAGAATAAATAAATGAACTGTGCTTCTAAAGTTCTTGAGAAAGCCTTATACTCTTTAGATAGTAGATTAGAGATTTCTAAGGACTGTGCAGAGGTAGGAATGGGTAGTTACTACTTAAATGGTTAGAGTTGTTATTTGTGGTGATAAAAGTTTTGTAAATAAATAGTCACAATTGTTGCCCAATATAATGGTTTGAAAAGACAATTTGTGTTATATGTATTTTACAATAGCACAATAAAAAATTTGGTCTCTGTTAATACAATCCTTATTCTTCAGATACCACATTACAAAATAAGTCAATTCTGTGTGGGATGAATTTCAGACCTTAGAAAAAGAAAAAGATATGAATCCTGAAGTCCAAGGCTAAAATCACTACCCAGGGACAGACTGCCCAAGTCAAAGGGCAGGTATTCTTGGCAGGGACATCCTGCCTCACATTAAGTGTCTTGTCCGACCAGAGGATTTCATTGTAACCTGACTGAAGGTGACACTTCCTTTGCATTTGGTCTAGACATTCTGTGCATTCCAGTGACTCAAGTCACACTCTCCAGACCCTACAATACTATATTTATTTCTTGTTCAGGTTTCCTAAGCATATTGAATCTGATCATGGCCCTGGGTTTGCATCCCAAGCTATAGTCAATGGGCTCAATCAGGGAATGTAGGATAGACTCTTCATGCTTCAAATCACACCCAAACCACAAAAGAAACTGAGCGTTTTAATGGATAATTAAAGAACAGGCTTATGCAGCTGATAGGAGTGGACAAGACAACCCCAGCCTTCACTATACAGCTCAGGTCAGCAATCTGGGGTCTAAAGGCAATGATTCCCCAAAAGGTCACTTGTCATTTGTGCCCATGTGTGATCAGCTTTTCTCCCCAGTTGCTTCAACTGCATGTTCTTCTTTTAAAGTTTTGTCATCTCAAATTTTGTGGGAGATTCTACAAGGGCCTTACAACCCAGTTGTCCCCTTCTAAATTTCATTAGATAGGGGATTAAAATGACTAGTAAATAGCAGGGATGGGAGATACATTTTTGTGCTAACCAACTCTTAAACATGTTGTCTTTCTGATGAACTTGTCTAAAAATATTTTTTCTTTATAAATGTTTTTCTACCTCTTGCATAAAATCCTTCTGTACTGAAAGTTCTGGAAGACAGTAAGGGATTAAAAATGTAAATTTCATTATTAAATGGGACATATTGATAATGACAACAAGAAAAAAAGGTTAGAACCCTGGTACCTGGGGAGGTACAGAGGGGTGGCATTAATGACCTTTCAGATCTTTCAGAGCTGCTCCTGAAAGCTTTCCCCTCCTCCTGAATAAAAACCCATGGTGCTATCTTTCCCAGCTGCTGTGAGCACTTTGGATTCAGTCTGACTGCTGAGTTCACAATCTCACAGCTCTATGAGATGAAAGGGGATGGACTGGTTCCGGCACTTTCCACATAGACACTTGCAGATGTCATCCACACTCATCAGGTTGAAACACTGGTATCCTAGAGAAACAGACTGCCTGTGGTAGTTCTGAAATCAAGGGCTAAAGTGAATTATTCATCTGATCTGGGAACACTGGGGCAGAGTCCATGTTGGGAGCTATGTTAACCTGCTGCCTGATTGGTATACATCCTATCTTGGGTGCCCTCACATTGTTGTACACACTATTTCTGGGAGACAACATGTGTCCCTGTGATTATACTCCTTATATGTATATCCTGACTACCCTGACATTGCCGCAGGCTTCCAGAAAAATTCAGGTCAGGTTAGCTGTAACTGTGCAAGACATGTGTTGTTCCTGAATTAATAATGCCTTAGACCAGATAAAAAGGGATTCATAAAAAAATGTAAGGAAAAAGCTTCCTGTCTCTCAAAGGTAGACTCCAGCAGTTATGGGACATATTTTCCTGATGTAGTGACTGTTGAGATTCATGGTTACATTTAATCCTTCAGTCAGGTCTCATCCTATGTGGAGTGATCTTGATCATTACTTTGCCCACCAAGTCTAGGACTAATTATACCATTCTTGACATAACCCCTTAGAGTCTCACCCATTCAGTTTCATGATGATTTAGCCTATGTTTCTAGCTCAGGTGCTAAAAAGTTAAGGTGGAGTTGAAGAGCCCAGCTCCAGGCTGAGCATGTGCATGTAATATTTTGGGCCCAACCACTGGCAATTACAATGGCATTGGTTTGCAGGACAAGCCTCACAGGACACAGCTGACTTGATGCACCACCAGTGCATTGCTATCTCAGAAGGGAGGTGCAGTCTAGGACTCAAGCCATGCTCTTTTGCACAGTTGTGCTACTACCCCAGTCCCTCTATTTGGAGATCTCCTCATGGGGAAAGTTTGAAGACACTATTCTCCACTCTGACTCAGTGCTCAGTACTTTTCCACTTATAGCTCTTCCCCCATGAGCTCCCATTGGCCTCACATTTATAAAAATGCAGGAGCCTTTAATCAAGGCTCCCTTGGCAGATATCCTTGTCTTGTTCCTGATCTCAGTGGGAAAGCTTTTAGTTTTTGCCCATTGAGTATGATGTTGGCTGTAGGCCTCTCATATAAAGCCTTTATTATGTTGAGGAATGTTCGCTATTTCCAACTTTGCTGCATGTTTTGTCATAAATGGGTGCTGTACCTTATCAAATGTTTTTTCCACATATATTGGTATGATCATGTGATTTTTGTCTTCCTTTTTGTTTATGTGATATGTATTCACAAATATCAATTTGTGAATATTGTACCATCCTTGTATCCTTAGGATGAATCCCAATTGATCATGGTGTATGATCTTTTTAATGTATTGCTGGATGTGGTATGCCAATACTTTGTTGAGGATTTTAGCATCTATATTCATCAGTGATATTGACCTGTAGTTTTCTTTCTTTGTTGTGTCTTTACATGGTTTTGGGATTAGGATGATACTGGCTTCATAAAAAGAGTTTGGGAGACTTCCATCTTATTGGATTCTTTGGAATAGTCTGAGAAGAATGAGGGTTAACTCTTTCTTAAATATTTTGTAAAGTTCTCCTATGAAACCATCTGGTCCAGGACCTTTGAGTGCCAGGAGTTTTTTGATTACTACTTTGATTTAATCAACTGTTACTAGTCTGTTGAGCCTTTCTGCTTCTTCTTCATTCAGTTTTGGAAGATCTATTCAACATAACATTGGAAGTCCTAGTCACAGAAGTCAGACAAGAAAAAGAAATAAAAGGCATCCAAATTGGAAAGGAGGAAGCAAAACTGTCATTGTTTGCAGATGACATTATAGTGTACATAGAAAATCCAATAGACTCTACCAAAAACTACTCATCCTAATAAGTGAATCTGGCAAAACTGTGGAATACAAAGTCAATATTCAGAAATCAAAGGCATTTTTGTATACCAACAATGAAACAACAGAAACAGAAATCAAGAAAAAAATCCCATTTGATATAGAAAAAAGAAAAATAAAATACCTAGGAATAAATCTAACCAAGGAAGTAAAAGACCTGTATATAGAAAACTACTCAACACTGAAGAAAGAAATTAAAGAAGACACAAACAAATGCAAACATATACCGTGTTCATGGATTGGAAGAATTAACATCTTCAAAATGTCCATATTACCCAAAGCAATTTACAGATTCAATGCAATACCTATTAAAGCACCAATGGCATATTTCACAGACATAGAACAAACATTTCAAAAATTTATATGGAACCATAAATGACCCCAAATAGCTGCTGCAATTTTGAGAAAGAAAAGCAAAGTAGGAGAGATCACGATACCTGATATCAAACTGTATTACAAGGCCACTGTAATCAAAACAGCATGGTGCTGGCATAAGACATATGGACCAATGGAACAGAAGAGAGAGCCCAGAAATAAGGCCAAGTCTCTATGGCCAACTAATATTTGACAAAGGGGGCAGTAACATAAAATGGAGTAAAAACAGTCTCTTCAACAAATGGTGTTGGGAGAACTGGACAGCTATGTGCAAAACAATGAAACTCGAGCACCAACTTACGTCATACACAAAAATAAATTCAAGGTGGATAAAAGACTTAAATATAAGCCATGTCACCCTTAAAGTCCTAGAGGAGAACATAGACAGGAAAATCTCTGATATTCCTGTCTATGAGAACCAACCGTATGAAAAAACATATTTGCCAATGATATCTCAGACAAGAGTTTGATTTCCAAAATATATAAATAACTCACATGATGATATTCCAAGGAGACAAACAAACTAATTAAAAAATGGGCAAAGGACTTGAACAGACACTTCTCCAAGGAGGACATACAAAGGGCCCAGAGACATATTAAAAGATGTTCAGCATCACTAGCCTTCAGAGACATGCAAATTGAAACCACAATGAGATACCACTTCACACTGGTCAGAATGGCCATCATAAACAAATCAACAAACAATAAGTGTTGGAGAGGATGTGGAGAAAAAGGGAACCCTAATGCACTGTTGGTGGGAATGTAGACTGGTACAGCCACTGTGGAAAAGAGAATGGAATTTCCTTAGAAAAGTAAAAATGGAACTTTCTTTTGACCTGCAATTCCACTGCTGGGGTCACACCCTAGGAAAACTGAAATACCAATTCAAAAGTACTTATGCCCCCCAATGTTCATAGCAGCCCAATTTACAATAGCCAATTACTGGAAACAACCTAAGTGCCCATCAGTAAATGACTGGATCAAAAAACTATGGCAGATTTACAAAATGGAATACTACACAGCTGAAAGAAAGAAGGAGCTCTTACCCTTTGGGACAGCATGGATGGTTCTGGAGAGCATTATGCTAAGTGAAATAAGCCAGGTGATGAAAGGCAACTACCATAAGATGTTACCTATAAGTGAAACCTAATCAACAAAACAAACAAGCAAGCAAAAATATAACCAGAGTCAGTAAAATACAGAACAAACTGACAGTAACCAGAGGGGAGGTGGGGGGTGATACAGAGGGAAAAGCGGGATGCATTTTCAGGAATATGTATAAAGGACACATGGACAAAATCAAAGGCGGGTAGGATGAAGCGTGGGAAGTGAGAATGGCTGGGCTGGGGGAAGTGGTGGAGGGAAAATGGAGACAACTGTATTTGAAAAATATTTTTAAAATTGCTAAAAAAAAAAAAAGGGCTCTCTCAGCAGGGAGACAACCTCCATATTCAAGGTTTGGGGGAAAAGACCTCAGAGCAGAAAAGCAAATGTTAATTATCCTTCCACCAAACATGACATTATGCCAAGACATCATCTTTAATAAACTCAGGCAATTTTATATTTACATTTAATGTGGAAGCTGCATGCTTTCTTTTGGTGTTTAATATACTCTAGGAAGGCTAGAATTAACTGATGATAACTTGCAATTGTCATCTGTGCTCTCAAAGATGTTCTTGGTGACCTCATGTCTTTCCTTTCAAGTGGAATCTAATCAACAAAACAAGCAAAATATAGCCAGAGCCATTGACATTAAGAACAAACCAACAGTAACTAGAGGGAAAGTGGGAGGGGCTATTGGGGTAATTAGAGGGAAGTGTAGTCAAGGAACATGTATAAAGGACACATGGACAAAGCCAAAGGCTGGTAGGATTGAGGGTGAGAGGTAGAGATGGCTTGGGTGGGGGGAGTGGTGGTGGGGAAAAGAGACAACTGTACTTGAATAACAATTTAAAAAGATAAAAAGGAAAAAGAAATCATGCCATTTTGCACTGCTGAGTTCAGAAATAGTCTTTTTATCCTTGTATTTAAATAATATTATACTACTTTACATACAGTATAAACACTTTTTAAATAGAACACTTTCCTTTTCCTAATTTTTTGGCTACAATTGTCATACTTTTCACTTACCAAAAAAAATGGCTTTATTTTGCCCTGTTTAAGAATATTTTCATTGTATACAGAATTGTGGACTGCTATTTATATATGCATATATCTATCTAGATATAGATGATATAGATATAGATATATAGATATGCATGAAATCTTTTTACTTTATTTTTTTTTCTTAAAATGCCATTCCATTCCCACTTGACCTCCATTGTCTTTAATTAGAAGTCCATGTCCATTCTATTCTTTTTGTGTTTTTATTTCTGGTGGCTGTCAAAGTTTTCCTGGAATGTCAATTATGGTATGCTTGAGTGTGATTTTCTTTGCATTTATTCTTCCTAGGTTTATGTCTTTCATAAAATTAGGACTTTGGAAAACTATATTTGGGAACATTATAAAATTTTTGTAGACACTTAGATTTGCCATTAGATTTTTTACAACCAAAGTACAGAACTCTATTTCTTTTGTTCAGAATTACACTGTTTGTAACAAGTGCCTAGCACATTGCAGGTAGTAATAATTATTGAATGAATTAATATTAAACTAGGTTAATACATCATGATGTAGTTTAATAAACGATACTGAAAACCTTATCTTGATTAGCTGAGTAAGAAAAGGTTAATTTTTTAATGTACCTTATTTCAAACCTTCATCTACAATTAGTTCCTATACGAATGATATCCATTCCCAAGTTTCCAAACAACAGATTTCAATCTACTATTCATTTTATAACCAAAAATTCTTTTGTTGAAAAGATTACTAAAGTTCAGTACTGGATGTTACAAGAAATACTTGAAAAATAAATGAGAATACCCCCATCAAACAGTGATAAGACAGAGACAGGAAATTTTTCAAAGATTTTAAATATACCAGAACCTTTATTAGGTTCATTTGAATAAACCATTTAACCATTTTTTATTTTTTACCTGTACAGACAAAGAATGAGAGGCAAGGTCTTACTCTAATTTTATACATAAGAAAATTGGGACTCAAAAATGTGAAAGTTCATACAGCTAGTTAAATGGCAGGGTTGGAGTCAGCTCCTATGTAGCTTCAAGCCCAAGACCCTTCTCTACAATATTTTCTTGTTTTTGAAACTTTGCAATTGTTGTTTTCTGTTTGGGTCAGCATGCCATCATTTTCTTCTTACAATATCTGTTGGAAAACAGCTTCAATATAAGGTTTTCTTTAACATGTGGTATTTTAAAGTAAACAATGCCTGCACATTTTTGTTCTTAAACATGTATTTTTTACCCTCCTTTGCTATTATTGTTTAATCATCCATATATTTCTCTGCCACATTTTGTTGCTCTGGCTAGACTATAATTAAAAATAATTTTATTTTAAAAATGTAAAAACATAAAATTAGGACTGTTTTAGCTAATATCACTTTAAATATTTTTCATATATATGAAAATATACAGTTATATATTATTGGTTTCCTTTGCTGCTCTTTCTGGAATCCCATTTAAATGTGTGTTTTTCCTTCTACTTTGTCTCACAAGTGACTTGTGGAACTAATCAGGTAATGCTTTATTGTGGTCTGAAGCCAGCCACTTGGTGCATTGTTTCTCGGGCCTCGGGAGATTCTGTTGCAGACCAATGTCAAGCACTGCCCATGACTGGCCCTGGGCTACCTGTTAGGAGATACAAGTGTTCCACGGTTGGTAGCTGATTCTGATGGGCCTGGGTGCGAGTACATAGGGTCAAGCTGTGTGACAAGGCCTACTACCACCAGTATTGGACTTGGGACATCCCAGCAAAGACCCAAGGAACCCTGAGACCTGCTGCCACCTGTCAGCTACCCAGTGAAATTTAGTCACTGAAAGAATCTCACAATTTCTTTTTCATTTCTTGTCTATTGTAAATAATGTTGCAATAAATATATGGGGGCATATATTTTTTCAAGTTAGTGTTTTAACAAATTATTAAGAAAATTAAAAGGTTACATTGATGTAGGCATATATTTATAATATACATGTGCAGTATTATAAACATATCAAGTATGTTCGTAGTAATATATTGATTCAATGCAAACAAAATAAAAATGTGTGTGTGTGTGTGTGTAAATTGAGAAATGCTTATAAAACTTGTATGGAAATGCAAAGTGTAAAAAATGGCTAAGAAATTTTTGAAGTAAACTTGAAGGTCTTACTTTCCAATATCATGACCAGAAATTTTTAAATGCATTTTCAGTATTGGCGCAAGTTTATACAAACAGAATAATTAAAAAATATCTCAAATTCAAGGACATAACTGAAGCCTCTAAAAATTCATCTCAACTGACTGTGTCTGAATTGTCTAGACTGTATCTCCTTAGGACCCAATAGCCACAGCCTACTAAAACCACCAAGGTCATTCCATCTCAAGGGAAAAGAATTAATGTGGTTGATTTCATCTCTTGTCAGGGAATGGGAATTGGAGACACCCATATGATCTATCTCCTAGGAATACAAAAAACTACATAAATGTTTTGATTTCACCTCTTACAGAACTTCTCCCAGCCAAAAATTATATTTGCTTCCTTTTAAATAGATAATTCCCACTATCCTAAAGCAAGAGCCAGAAGACATTTGGTGAGTAAAGAACTACAGTCAATCAAGGAAGAGGAAAGCTCTACACTGGCTCTATGATTTATTAAATAAGGTAGCCTTGCATTTATCCATTGGCCAAGTCGGGTCTGTGCCCTTGAAAATATGACTCTAGTAGAAGGAGCCCTTCTGAAAGCATTGACTCCATAATAAGTTGACAG
Source organism: Tonatia bakeri (assembly GCA_004024845.1). Lineage (NCBI taxonomy): Eukaryota > Metazoa > Chordata > Mammalia > Chiroptera > Phyllostomidae > Tonatia > Tonatia bakeri. The sequence goes on from PVIA01012977.1 coordinate 29,408, forward strand.
ATCCTTGCAGAAAGCTGCTGATTTCAAGTGTGGACCAACCAAAGTGATCATTACTGCAGCAGGGAATTCAACAGAAAAGCAGAGCGTTTGGGGTAAAGGAACTGAGGTCAGGACAGGTTGTGACTGAGGCAGCAGGATGTTTTCATTTGACACCCTCTTTGTAGTTTTAATAATTAGTGGTTTATTTTTTCTCCCCTTTAAATTTACTCTTAGCGACCCAGAGGATATTAGCTTCCTGTCAGGAGGCAGTGAGTCTGTGCTCCAAGAGACAGGGTTGCAATGTAGCCTAAATTACAGAGACATTTTTGGACTTTCTCAATCTATATGATTTTCATGCCACAGGAGATGATGTCACAATCATTTTAGGAAAGATTTCATTAACTCTGTTATCATTATTCTAACAAACTCGGTGCCTGTAGGAGTTTAGTCTAAATCAAACCTGGAGATAAGGCAAACTATACATTCTTATGAATGAGGAAAAAGGGGTGGGGGTAGGATGAGGACTGCCTCTGGACAGTGGGAGTTAGTTACATTCCTCCTAGTTAGATGCTTCATTCATTTTGGATAACTAAGGACTCTGGCAATGACAGAAGCATTTTCTAAATGAGAGAATCTCACATGTTAAACTTTGGGGTTCTGGCAAAGATATCACAAATGCTATGTCTCAATCCAGTCTTTTCCCCATGTGCACAGAACTACAGATTCTTGCCAAATGCAATAATAAGGAGCTGTTTTAGCTTATCCATAAAAATCTACTTTCTTTTCTTAAAGGCTTTTTTAATGACTTTGTAAGTGTGTAGGGAGGGTAAGAATTAAATCTTTCCTAAACTGGTCTGAGGATGACTCAGGCTGTGCTGGGCTTCTCTATTGTTTCACTCCTGGTACCACCATTACTGATTCTCTTAAAAGTACTTATAAAATAGATCACACAATGGAGTTAAATCTCAAAGGATATTTTCAATGCAAAAGGAACATTCAAAGAAAGGGGACAATAATGGGTCAATTCTATAGGTGCCAGTCATCTAGAGGACAGGAAGTGCTTTGCATAAAGGTGCCCCAAATGTGACAGTTGCAGTCTTTAACCATGTCCAGTACCAGAGTGGAATTGTTGTCTTTCATAGCCCATTCTGACATCTGATTTGTCCTCAGGGATCAAAAGCCAGTGGATCCTATACTGAGGAGACCATGTATAACCTGAGCTGTTACAACCCCAGTTCCTTTATCCTTGTGGGAATACCTGGCCTGGAGAAATTCCATGTATGGATTGGGATTCCCTTTTGTGTCATCTATGCTGTGGCTATTGTGGGCAATTGCATCCTGCTCTACCTCATTGCAGTGGAGCACAGTCTCCATGAACCAATGTTCTTCTTCCTGTCTATGCTGGCTACCACAGACCTTGTTTTGTCCACTGCCACAGTGCCCAAACTGCTCAGTAACCTCTGGCTTGGCTGCCAGGAAATAACCTTCTCTGGTTGTCTCACCCAGATGTTCTTCCTCCACTTCAGCTTTGTGGTGGACTCAGCAATTCTTTTGGTCATGGCATTTGATCGCTATGTGGCCATCTGCTTCCCCTTGAGATATACTGCCATCCTGACTCCACAGGTGATCATCAAGCTTGTGGTGAGCATTGTTGTGAGGAGCTTCTCTGTTATCCTGCCAGATGTTTTTCTGCTGAAACGCTTACCCTTCTGCAGGACACGTATTATCCCACATACATACTGTGAACATATAGGGGTTGCTCGGCTTTCCTCTGCTGACATATCCATCAACATCTGGTATGGATTTGCTGTGCCTCTTATGACTGTCATCTCAGATGTGATCTTTATTGCTGTTTCCTATACTTTAATCCTCCGTGCTGTCTTTCACCTCTCATCTCAGGGTGCCCGCCAAAAGGCCCTCAGCACCTGTGGCTCTCATGTCTGTGTTATCCTCATGTTTTATACACCTGCCTTCTTCTCCATCCTTGCTCATCGCTTTGGGCACAGTGTCCCTCGAAACATGCTAATCCTACTGGCCAATCTCTATGTGGCTGTTCCTCCTGCTCTCAATCCTGTTGTTTATGGGGTGAAGACCAAGCAGATTCAGGACAAATTTATTCTCCTTTTTTCTTTGAAGAAAACATGAGTGGGGAGGGCCACTGAAGGAGAAATATAGGTAACATTGATTAGATGAAATTTTATATGACACAGGAAAGCATAAAAATAAAGCTGTAATTCCTATTAATTTGATATTTTAGAGTTTTACCCATGTGCAAAATAGAAACTGAAGAGAGGAGAAAGAAAATCTTTGAGACTTATAGAAAATCAAGGGTTTTCTTGGTTTAGTGATGGGTATAGAAGACTAAGGTTCACATTTTTCCTACTGCTGATTTTGAGATATTTCCTAATATGCAACTCATCCTTGCATTTCTCAGTTTCTGAGTTAAACGGAAATAGTCTTTCCTCTTTAAGTAGTTATAAGTTCTCTGAACTACAGCTATCAAACTTACTCCTTCACACTTCAGTCCTGATTCTATATATTATTAATTCCTTCTCCTGCATCCTTTACTTGGTTACTTGTTTCCTACCCAGCTCTGATTACATAGAGTTGATTATCTTTTGTATCTATTTTCAATTGCATCTCCAAAGATAGTCTTACTATCTTTCAAACGCAATTACTCTAACACCTGAAAACTCACTAACTTCCTCCATTAAAAAGTGCTCTTCTTTTTGCATCTTTTTTTCTTGTTCAATTACAGTTATCCCTATTCCCCCCCATTACTCACTCCTGCCCTGCTCACCCCTCACCTTCCATATTCAATCCTCCAGAGGGCCTAGACACATATGAAAGGATACGTAGCATCACTAGCCATCAGAAAGATGCAAATTAAAACCACAATGAGATACCACTTCATACCAGTAAGAATGGACATCATAAACAAATAGACAAACAACAAGTGCTGGAGAGGATGTGGAGAAAAGGGAACCCTAGTGCACTGTTGGTGGGAGTGAAGACTGGTACAACCACTATGGAAAACAGTAATGGAATTCCATCAAAAATCTAAAAATGCTAGTGCCTTGGACCTGGCAGTTCCATGGCAGAGAGTATACCCTAAGAATGCTGAAACACCAATTCAAAAGAATGTATGCACCCTAATGTTCATAGCAGAGCAATTTACAATATCCAAGTGCTGGAAACAACCTGAGTGTACATCAGTAAATGAATGGATCAAAAAACTATGTTATATTTACACAATGGGATACTACACAGCAGAAAGAGCTCCTATCCTTTGTGACAGCATGGATGAAACTGGAGAGCATTATGTAAGTGAAATAAGCCAGGTGGTGAAAGACAAATACCATATGATCTCACCTATAAGTGGAAACTAATCAACAAAGCAAACAAGAGAGCAAAATAGAACCAAAGACTTGGAAATACAGAATAAACTGACACTGACCAGAAGAGAAGAGGGCAGATAACAGGAGAAAGGAGAAAGGTCCAGTAAAGGAACAGGTATAAAGGACACATGGACAAAGACAATGGGGGGTTGGCAGGATTGAATGTGGGAGATGGGGGTGGGTAGGGAAGAGGGAGAATAACAAGGGGAGAAATGGGGACATCTCTAACTGAAGAACAATTTAAAAACGTTTAAAAATGTACAGATCTTTTTTGTTGCATATAAAAGCTCAGGTCTTTGTTTATAAAAGTGCTTCATCCTGAATTGTGTATTCCAGTGAATGTAAAGGCATGAATGTCCTTGGAGAGTCATTTGTCCATAATTCAAGAGCACAGATTGTTTCTGGAAAGTCAGAGCTTCAGTCATAATACCAAAGGGGTGGAAGGAAGGCAGAGGTAAAAGGAGAATTTTAGAGATTAATTTCTCCTACTTTCCATGAATGAGTGCTAAGGTATAAACATATGCATACACAGAGGTACTGGAAATTTCCAGGTTGGAATCCTTTGTCTCATTAAAGGTCATCCAAAGTGAGGAAAGTGGGCATTCCTGGAGACAATCAGGACTACAGAAGATAATAATTATCCAAAAAGCACATTTTTTTCTAGCTCTGAATTGATTAGGGAAGAGTTGGAAATAAAAATGCAGAAATACATTGCAATCCCAAGTCTAAATGAACATACTGCCCTCCTACCTCATTGGAAGGAGAACAGGCTTTTCTCTTTGTTCTTGAGAACTTTCAACTCACTAAAAATGTAGAGTTGACCTGGGCAACAAAACACTTCCCTGCACCATTGTTAAAAAATCCCACAATGGTACTTCTGATTCATTGCATCACTATGAATGAGGTTTCAAAGCAAAGCTAACATATAAATTCAATTTTAGTGAAATAGAATTACTCCAGAAAAATGGGAAATAAAGACTCATTATCTAGAAATGGTAGAAACACTTATTTTACAATTGTTAAAATTTGAAGAAAATTGTAATTCTTTCAAGTGATTTTATTTCTTAAAGCAAGAGTAATAATGTTGAAAATAAACTAATAGTATGTTTAAAATTATGTATTTCAGTCACAGTGAGACATTAGCAAGAAGTGAACAGACAGCATACTTAATTACTCCTTTTGTGTTAAAAAAATGACAGAAGTTACTACAAATATTCTGCTGTTTAATTTTCACAATAAATCAGGCAAATTTTGTTAGTTTCACTAATGAGAAACTGAATCCCACAAAATTTATTGAGGGAGATTATTTGATGAAGGCCAAAATGTAGCAAACCAGAATTATAATAAAATTCTCAGTGTCATACTTACACACACTTATCTGTCACAGGCAGAGCTGCAATAATCTGGACAGCAGCACAGAGGTATCTGGCATCTGAAACATGAGATTTCAGAAAAAACCACCCTTGTGCTCCTGAAGGCACAAACCTGTTTCATGAGACACTGGCACAGCTTATATTTCTCAGTCATCAGTAGAGAAAATGTTTATTAGGTTTAGACATGTTTTATACTTAATGACATTTCTCTTTGATAATGATCCCGATGATGGTATGTTTTTTACACCAACACAATTTTTAGTAGATGAAGCCAGCATTCAAGTATCTTATTCAAAGTTACAGTGCATGAATTAGGAGAGACTGGACTTGACTCAGACACTGTGAACACAAACCTTCCACTTAGTACCTATTATTTATGACTGTCTCCTTCAGTCCTTGATGAAGAAGCAACATCATAGATGAACTTACACATCACTGAGAACTCATTTGTAGTGAGTATTTCCTATACAAAATCTTGAATAACATACAAAAGAAGTTGTTGAAGAGCTTGCCTTTTTCTTCTCAGTGCACAGGACAT